>CM042755.1:19701772-19726772 GCA_022496165.2 Catalaphyllia jardinei
GATAAGACGTCGGTGGTGTATCGGGAGTATTCCTTCGAAGAAACACGAAGATTGATCAAGGCATGCAAAATGGTCAAGTGCTCGGTTCATGGAGCCATCACTGCAGCTTTACATTTGGCCATGGCAAAGATTCTTCACAAAGGAAATGCAGAGACGTCAATAGACCCACTTTATCTCAAATCGAGCTGCAACGTTGATGTTAGGAAGGAATGCCGTCCCGAGATCGAGAGCAGCAGGTTCGTGTTGTGTGTTAGCAGTTTTCGTACTGAAATCGAGGTATCACCCGGGGAAAAAGATTTCTGGAAGTTTGCTCAACATTGTGCTCGGCAAGTGCAATGGGCGTTCTACACTTCACAGCACCACAAATTTCTGAGGCAGTGCCACCTTAAATTAACCACAGGTAAACAGGAAAGGGCGGCGCTACGTAACCTACAAGATCCGAGGGTGTTCAACTTGTCAAATCTTGGGCGATACGAGTGGAAAGCCGCAGAAAATGGGCTTTATCGCTTTGATGGTTTGGCAGGCTCTGTATCTTTACGACCTACAGGAGTGGTCTTTGGATTCATGTGTGCCACCATCAACGGAAAGCTACGTTTCACAAATAGCTACAATAAGCGGGCCGCGAGCAGGGAGCAGGCTGTCAAGTTTCTTGATCTCAGCCTAAACATTCTCAAAAAAGCTTGTAATGAGGTTTCTTGCTCGTAGACTTGACAATTGTTAATTCATAGATGCTTACATTTTGATCTTCGGTCGTACAAGGCGTCTTTCAGGACTTATTTTTGGGTTCATGTAGTGTGCCACGATAAAGGGAAAGATTAATTGTTGTCCGACCTCGTAGCTCAGTCGGCAGAGTAACGGTGGATCTAATCCGGAGGTCGTGGGTTCGATTCCCACCGAGGTCAAAATATTTTTTCTTTACCTCGTGTGGTTCCCTGATTTCTTTTACTAGGGCTAACGCCCAGTGGGTTATTCATGGGTTAAATTAGCACTTAGATTTACACTTCAGAGTTAATTCTCTGTTCCATTATTTGTGTTCATAGTGCTACGCAGTGCAACATTCCCATGTACCCCTACTTTCTCTTCGCCGCGATTCACCGCCTAAATCGACCCCGACTTTCTCTGTCCGACCTCGTAGCTCAGTCGGCAGAGTAACGTTAGATCTTATCCGGAGGTCGTGGGTTTGATTCCCACCGAGGTCAAAAGATTTTTTCTTTACCTCGTGTGGTTCCCTGATTCCCTTTACTAGGGCTAACGCGCAGTGGGTTATTCATGGGTTAAATTAGCACTTGAATTTACACTTCTGAGTTAATTCTCTGTTCCATTATTAATTGTTGTCTAAACAGCTGCAGTAAACGGGTCTTGAACAGGAAGCCGGCTGTCGAGTTTCTGGAGTTCCTTCTAGAAATTCTGCTCCTGAACGCAGCATATACTCATTAAATAATTTTAAGGCGTCAGTTTAATTCACAGAATGTCCTTTGAGAAAGCTTTTCAAATTCGCTATGAAGGTGAAAGTACATATCATAATCATTTAAACGTTGACTAAAACTGCTTAACTTTCCTTATGCAAAATGCTGCATTTTGTAAACATGGTATTCTTGCACACCAAGCTTTCCACCACTTAACTTTCCGGGGAAATTCGATAAGCTGATTACCTGTAAGAATTCTATCGGAGATGATAATGGCCAGGAATGTTTTAAATGTCTACAATGAGCATTCTGTGGAAATTCTATTTTTCCCTGCTGTAAGTTGATTTTTTTTGTCGTGCACTCCTAGAATAAATACGTCTTTTTATATTTTGTTAAATCTCGGAGTAAGCAAGCAAACTAAAAGGTGGCGAGGTCTTGCAAAATTTTCTTTGAATTTCACAGATTTCGCAATCTCGGGTTATTTTTAGCGATTATGTTGGTCTCGCAGTCTGGGCTTTTTCTACAAAGCTCCCTGGCACACTTCTCGATCGAGTTTTTACCGACAAGCCTAAGAAATTCTCGAAGTACCGATTTTTTATTTCTTTTTCTTTTATACGTGACTTCTGAACTTCTTAAAACCTGAAGGTCTCGAGCTGGCATTTAAAACACTTTGAGTCTAGATCTCGCAATTAAAGAGGTCAAAATATCTTAGGCTAATCTCGCCTTCTCGCAGTCTTACATTTATCATTCACCACCCCTATATTACAAGAGTACAAGCTTAGACGACCTAAATTAAAACATATTTCAGAATATCGAGGCTAAACTTTGCAAAATTGTGAGAATAAAACTAAATTTGGAAAAGAATATACTTACGATGTCGAAATTTGGTCAACGCTATGCAATTATTAAGTTTTTATCTAAACCGTCAGTATAAAATTAATTTGCTCTCTAAGCAGCAAAAAATAGCCAAATCGTTCTGTGATCACACTAACAAAATTCTCGATCGTGAATGCTTCTCCGCGCACGCGTCACACATCAAGTGCCTACAATATTACGATGCAAATTCTAACATGTAACACGAACGGAAAGTACTTAGATTAGAACACACTTGGGAAATAAAAAGTGAGATACTTAATTTAAATTTCTACTACCTCCAAAAATTGGTGTGACTAATAGCAAGGGAAAATTATCCTACGAACAGAAAATAATAAGACTCCACTACTGAAATATAGTTCAGCTGGCTAACTTCCGAAGAAACTAATAAAACTTCATTACTGAAATATAGTTCAGCTGGCTAGCCTCCGAGGGAACGGAATATTTTACTAATGAAAGGAAACTCAAATGACTCGATATTAACAAACTATTTGTCTTCTAAATGAAAGTTAGTGAAACGGCGGTGCACATGTTCAGGTGCTCAAAGAATCGGTAATCTACAAAGTAGAATATACTGTTGGATTTTCTACAATCTTCCAAATAATACATGTAATAGACTGCGAGCAGTCTCGAAATATCCGTGGGAAAGAACGCGAAAGAAGTAAGCGTGCGAGCGTGACTGTGAGCGTGACTTTGGAGCGGCGATGCCGCGAGCCACTAGTAGCCCACGCTACTGGCGGCTCGCGGCATCGCCGCTCCCACGTCACGCTCACGCATACTTGTTTTGCGTTCTTTCCCACGGATTTTCGAGGAAAACAGAGACTACTCGCAGTCTAAAATAATAAGAAATGCCAGTGTAACGGCGAATTTTCTCTAACACAATTACAGGTATCCAATTTGAACTTCTTGAAACCGGACACCTGTTATTGGATACTAAGATGATTCTGAAGCGCTTTAATGGCTTTCTTCAGTTTTCAAAACATAGGAAGAGCACTAGTACATACGTTTTCGCTCAAAACAAGTTTTCAAGACATTTTTAATTCCGAGATTTGTCTAGAATACAAGTAGTCGCTCTTTTGCTTAGTCCGTCGTGCGTGAAGCCAAAGAAAACCATGAAAAAAAAAAACAGCCGCGTGAAATCCTGGGGACGAGAAGCGCGTGCTTCTTGTCCCCAGGATTTCGCGCGGTCATTTTTTTGGCGGTTTTCTTTCGCGTCAAGCACGACGGACTAAGGAAAAGAGGGACTAATCGTAGTATAAAATTTGTCATAGATACGATTTAATTAGTGCGTGGACTATAGTGTTCTAAAACTACTCGCCTTATAGCACGAATGATATTTTCAGTTACATAACGAGCAAAACAATGTCCCCTCGTACGCCTTGCCACTCCCAATTAATAATTAACAATTAGACTACGAGCCCGAGTTTTCTACGAGCAGATAGTCAACGAGGCGCAGCCGAGTTGACTATCGCTTGTAGAAAACGAGGGCGAGTAGTCTAATTGTTTTAGTATAAATTTACCGTAGTCTCATTGCATAAAAAGAAAACAAATAACAAGTAACACGTAGAAAAGAACCGTTTCATTACGTTAGATCAGGTTCAAACGTGATCCGCGATGTGCACTGATGCGTAACTGATGACTATCAGCAGTAAATAGTCATCAGTAATTCGCCGATTCACAATAGACTATGGTAAATTTATACTAATGATCATTAATTATTAACCCCTAGGGGTTAGTGGGCTATTAAGATTTTCCAAGTTTTGCAAGAGCTACTCAAAGACATGTCTTTCAACTTTGCTTTTTAATTTTTCTGTTTATTCACCGATTAATTTTCTTTGTCCTGCATCAATAAAAAAGAAGCCAACTCCAGATGCGGTGTTTGTGTTAATAAGATCAGTTACATAGTATTTTATAACCACTTCAGGGTAATTAGGGCTCTGCCTCGGTGTAAGAACCTGTGAAACTCACAAGGGACGTAAACCAAATAAAACAAAGAAGTCAACATAATAGACCCTAACCCTAACAATAGCTACAAAACAAAGAAAAAGTTAACAGGTTCTTACACCGAGATAAACCCGTAATTAAATTTAACACTGGGTGAGTTGTATTCCAAAAATGTCTTTTCTCGATTGTAAGCTCGCGTTGGCTTCTCATTACCGCAATTACATTTCCCTAAATTCATTTTACGGCTGATTTAATTACAAATGTGGCAACTACGCGGGCAAGAGGTAAGTTGTGGGACAGAGAAAAGACAATGTGTTTAATGTTTATATTCTAACGTGAAAAAGGCGATCCTTATTTCAAGGGACTAGAGTCAATTAATATTTGAATGCCTTCTAAGATCAGAGGTAAGATGTTGTTGAAACCCTAATCTGTCAACTCAGGCGAAGACAGCACTTTCATGTGTTCTGCTTTACTATTATACTGATCAAAATCATTCCAGCTTTTACGTAGGTAAATTAAATTAGTGTGTTACAACAGCAGTGTAGTGGTAGGTCAGCGAGGTCACCAACTGCTTGGTAACCTCTCGTGCTGCTGAGTTACCGCGCGGTTGAGTTGAAGCCGCCATGTTTGTATCACAAGTGTGATTCGTGTAGTTCAAGTTTTCATCCGTGTAATCCTTCTGTCATCCGCCTTAGTTAGGCGAACTAATTTGCTATCTTGGGAATAAAGTGATTCCTGCGAATAACAACGGTCGTCTTTTACTTCTCGTCGAAACTCTTTCGAATTCACAAGTGCGAACTTTGAGGACAATCAGTGTGACCATTCAAATGAAAGCTACTGGGCTCTATTTCCATATGGTATTGTCTATTATGTTGACTAAGAAGATTCTAGCTTTCACAGCTGTGAATGAAGTTTTTAGTGTGTGACCATTCAAAAGAAAGATACCGCGCTGTATTTCCGTATAATATCGTTCATTATGCTGATTAAAAAGATTCTTCCTTTCACGGCTGTGAACGGAAAATCATAGTGTGTAACCATTCAAATTAAGCTATTGACCCGTCTTTTCATGTGATATTTTTGTTCATCAAACTGTACCCAGTGTTTCAGACCTTCACGTATGTGGAAGAAAGCTGAGTGTGCTTGACCATTCAAGTGAAAACTCAGCAGACGTTTCAGGCAGATGCAGTTTCATATAACGAAGTTAACATTTCACCTCACAATTTGTAGTACGCTGCCGCTAAGCAGGTCATAAATAGGGTAGGGAAAATAAGAAATTTTGGTCATAAATTGGGTAAGAATTTTTGGAAGCGGGCCGCACATCCCCACCCATTTTGTCTGGCTGGGAACGGGGGGGCGCGCCCCACACCCTCCCTTTCCAGAACTTAAATTTCTGGTATTTTCGACAGATAAAGATAACTGGTTGAATTTTACTCTGGTTTAATAATCTGCACTAGATCAGTGTTCCTGGCTGTCACTCTCTGATCTGCTAGAGTCACTTTCACTTGAGTTTCGTCGCTTCTTCTTCTTTTTCTTGCGTTCGCTGCGGTGTTTGTGCTTCTTTTTTTGTTTTCGTCGATGTTTGTGTTTGTCTGATGAATGGTGCTTTCGCTCCCGGTTTTCTCCCTTCTCGGATGACGTCAGCAGACGGTCACCCGCGTCGCTGTCAATCACTGCACCATTGTCTTTGTTAACGTGTGGCGATAGTCTGGAAGAAAATGATAAGCGACACTAAGGAACAGATGTTCCATCTATTCCCGAGACTCCTCCCCCAGACTTCAATTCAATGCAATCAAAAAGTTGGAGGTATACACCAAAACGATAACTTATAGCTGAAGATTCACGGTTTCTCTGGCGGTTCTCATTATTAGATTGAAAGGGTGCGAATCAATTTGTTTTCATTTCTGGTACAATAATATGGGCGAAGGAGTATGTTTTTAAGATGATTTCCGCACAACATTCCAGCAATTATGGCAAAAATTAAGTTACCAAAAAAGCCTCATAGCATAGTAATATTTTTAAGGTAAGAACATCTTATCGAGATTTAAGCTCTCTAGCTGACCCCGCGAAAGAAAATTTAACTTGAAGTTATACATATTTCACTTAGAACGGACTTTTCGCGTTAGTTAAAAACACACTAACACACGTATGAAGCATTCTTACAAGGTTTGACATTACATTTCTCGAGAATGCTTGGCGATTTCATCGCAGGGTCACCTAGAGAAATGAATTACAGAGAGAGGTTTTAAATAGTATTCAAAAAGTTAATGTTCTGCGAGTAGATTTTTAGTAAATAGTTTTTGCGCTGATTGCTCGAACTTTGAGCGGAATCCGTCTTAATCTCCTTGGACCTTTCAAACAAACTAATCCAGCGATGACTTAAAAATAGAGGGAAAGAAAAAGGGCACGAATCACGTTCATTTGCACTCCCGGTGCAATAACAGTATTGGCGAGGGAATCTGTTTTTAATCTCATAGCCTTTAACTTCGTTCTCTGACATCTTTTACCTTTCAGACAAATGCTTGTGCTCTGTTTCTCTTTCGCTCTCCTCGTCGCTACTATAGCTTCTTCTCCTCTTCCTTTGTTCTCTGTTCTCGTGTCTTTCTGAAGTCCTGCCATGTTCTCTCTCCTCACTACGTCTGCGATGCCTTCTCCGATCTTCATCTCGTTCTCTGCTCCTGTCCCTCTCGCGTCGCTTTCTATATCTGTCTCGTTCCCAGTCTCTGTTCCGTGATCGATCTCGGTCCAGATCCCTTCGTTGGCTCCACTGATCTCGTCTCCAGCCTCTCTCAGATCTCTCGGAAGTCCGGCCGCCGTCGAATGGCGTGCGGTTTGGCGAACGGTCGTCTCTGTGGTTGAACTCATTTCCTGGATTTCGGTACACGTGCAGGAAGTTGCAGTTCTTGCCTCGTGGACAACGGTTTCGTTCAAAGAGACCTATAAACACAACACATCAACACAAGTGAAAGACATCTTGATAGTGCTCTCTCATACCTTAAGTCTCCGAGTCTCGTGTGAATGGCATGCCATCCTCTACTTGCACAAATCCCATACACCTCTTTTATCCCCAAAGAGTTTGCATAATCATTGTATGCAATTTCTCCTGAGACATGAAGATGTCCCAAGAGAAATTTAATATTTTTTTTTGGGGGGGGGGGGGGGGGGGGGGGAAAGAAATGTATTATGGGATTTTGTGCAAGTAGAGATTTCCAAAATTTTCTCCCACTTATCACTCATTAAAGTTAACCAGCAGCAACTTCCAATATTGCGCCCCACGCTCCCTCTTTTGATGATTTGTTTTTGGTCGAAATAGAAATTGCACACCTTTTCTACATGTCCTCTGATTTTACGCATTCCTATTAAGCTGGACAAGTAACACATCAACACGTTTTAAAAGGTACGGTTGGCTGGAAAGGGAGAGTAAAGAGAAAAGTAGATGGGATGTGGATGGGAAGGAGAAGCGCAGAACGGAGGGTACCCGGCAAACGTTTTGAAAACTTACCACATATTGCTGACTTCCATTTGGTTACAGGAGAAAATTCACAGGAGAGCTGCTTCGATGCATACCATCGAGCATTAAACAATGCAAAGGCTTTGGCGCATTCCTCTTCACTGCAAATGAAATCGTACGAAATTTTACAGTAACAAGTATAAAGAGGACAGAAATTCAATGGCAAGGAGAGATTGAGTCGATTAACAGAAGAATGATGCACACCTGGTAAACTGCACGTACACATTGCCTCTCAAATGTGGTTCATGGTTGCAGCAAACCTGAAAATAAACCCGGTTTGTGATATTTTAAATCCGTGATACTGTTTATTATATGGCTAGTTCCGTGAGCGGCCGAGATAAGCCGGATCCTGTACTATTATTGGCTACACGAGAAGGCAAGATGACGCTATTTCGCATTCTCGGTTTTACCCACGGTGTCCCGCAAGAGCATAGTGTTCTTTTCCATATATCAAATCCCTTATTCACCAAGCTTGTTCGGTCAAGATGGCTGGATATTGGCCTCCTCCTTTTTTGCGTGTTTATGGATTCAACTCCGTTTCGGTAGATATATACACGTAAAGAAAGAACTCGGCTAATATCCAGTCATATTAGCACTGACCTCACAACTGCGTCGATAACACACATACAGTTGAAGCCCGCTATTTCGAACTCGCAGGGAAAAACGAAAAATTGTTCGAAATAGCGAGAGTTCAAAATATCCGATAAATGAGAGCAGGGAAAACCAAGGAAATAGCTTTGAGTTCGAAATAAAGACAGCTCGAATTAGCCGGGTCCAACTGTATCAGTGTAACTGTATCACCAAATACAGCGCAGCGCAATTGAATTTCAACATATCTTGCTACATTTTACATATATTACTGTATTTTCTCAAACCATTGGTGACTATACAAAGCTGGAAATGAATTTGATCTAAAAACGCATTCGAAAGACTTACGTTGTTGTCTAAAAATATAAGTTTAACCTTAAGACTTCGATCAAAACACGCACGTCAGTCAGCCTCAGGTTTCACACAGAGTTCAGCTTGCTTCTTCGAAGAATGGGAGTAAATTCGTCGTGTTTCGAAAATTGCACTCCAAAACAGCGATCGATGGGTACGAATCTTATTAGTATACGCTGATTTCGCACCAAGACTAAGGCTAATTCTAGAGAGGTAAATAACAATGCTCATTAATATGACTTGCCGAAACTCTTGACGCAAAACACACTCTAGCTAATTTTGCGTGCGATCTTGTACGCTTAGAGTAAGTGCATGCACAGGCAGTGTGTTGTGTCATTTTGCACACTATGTTTTGTTTTCAAAGGCGAACACGCTATTTTGTTCAACTGCTTACTCTGAAGTGAAGCCTTGGAAGCCAAGGCTGGCTCATAGCTGCCGGAGCTTATCACGGTTTCTGTAGCATGAAGCGGCTAGAAGTATTTCTACTTCCCCTGGACGGGATGCTAGTCCATCGCAGGTCACTTCCCCACATTTTTGTTAGGTTTCCCCCAACAAATAGCCGGCACCCATCTATACACCTGGGTGGAGAGAGAGGCACTGTGAGAGTGAAGTGTCTTGCCCAAGGACACAACACAATGTCTCCGGCCAGGGCTCGAACCCAGACCGCTCGCTCCGGAGTCGAGCGCTAACCATGAGGCCACCGCGCCTCCCACACTGCTTACTCTACATTGCTCAAATGGTCACGTTCTATTGTTTCAAGCGTGTCCTATAAAACAAAACAATTTGCTAATGAAGTGTGCTCCTGGACACACATTAAGCGTGCTACTAAAACCAATTTCCTTTGTTGTAAAGTGAAGGTGTGTTGTGAGCGTGCTGTCACCTTTAGCATCAAAGTCATGGAGGGTCACAAATGTTACCTTGAACTGGACAACAGTGCCAGCTTTCCTGAACTCCGGCAAGGTGTCTTCATAAAACTGCTTAAAATTTTCGTACGCCTCCTTCTCATCGTACTGGAAGAAACGTAAAAGAACAGAAAATGTTGCTAACAGTAAAAACGCGTTAGGGTAGGATTTCACTCGAGTGTCTGCAAAGTAATTCGCGTTTGCATTGGTCTGGCAATACTAAAGCGCTAAGCGACTGATTAAAAAATAGCAACATGAAAAAAACACTCGCGTCACTTTGCTAGCCAAAAACAAATGAACCCAAAACAAAACGTGATTCACTACTCTACGTTTTCCCGCTTTACGCGTCAGCTTGCATTTGCTTCCTTTTATGATTGAGTCATTCGATTGCTTCTGCCCTACATGTATGTGAAGGGCCAGGGTGATAACTTTAGTATTGCTTGAACCAAATGCAGCAGGAAACCTCTTCATATCAGCTGCAGATAGCTACACCAAAATGTGATTGATAGTTAATCAATGCGGGGTTAGTACTCTCTCTTTCTCGGAGAAACAAATGTAATTCCAAGGCTTCATCGGAGCTTTTCGCGATCTGTATAGATTTCCGGTAGATAAGCCAGAACTCACCTCCAGACTGGTATCTTGATCAGCTTCATCAAGCATAGACTGAGACAGCCGGATGTCATTATACATGGCTGGAATCATCAGCGTCACACTCGAGCTGGGTCTAGGATGCTGCCTTGAACATCTACGGTACAAACAGGACAGAAATTCGGTTTTAACAATAAGTTAACTCTAGAAGCTGACAGCTGTACCGACAAACAAAGGAATTAAATGGGATCGTTGCTGTCCTGTGGCAAATCGGCCACAGGCCCTCGCGGTCTACGCTACATCGCCCCGGGGTTAACTTTCATACAAAGGTCAAAAAGCGAAGCAGAACCATGGGCACTCTGACTATTTACAACAAGAGTACTACACAGCAATCTTACACCTACAATATACAGCTATAATCAGGAGTCCACCATGAATACAGTTAGGTTACCGCACCTCGCTCGCTAAGAGTTATGACTACAAGAAGATGGTCCCCATTTTTCTACACCATGTTAGGTTTACTGGGCAATTCGAGGAATATAGAGGGAAATTGTACGTGTCTGTCAATTGGAACGTGAAAGTCATGGCCTACTCCATAGTTAATAGAGGGGCATGCTTATGAAACCCGACAAAGTTCTTTGCTGTATGTTTTTGTTCTTTTTCTTTTGGCCTTAACGGTGCACAGACATAATAGGTGTTTACTCCGTACTGAGGAACTAACCAATAGAAAGGTGTTGGTTACGTAGTACATGCATAGTGTGTGAGTGCAAAACAAAAGATTGTGCACTGTCGTGGACCTTCCAACATAAATTTTGGCATCTTTGTGACCTCCTTTGATGTTTGCCGGACTTCATGACCATTCCCCTCTATTAACTATGTCTACTCTCAGTGACAATAAATCTTGACCAATAGCCGCACAAGGATTCTGCCAGTTACGGTACAATAAACAGTAGCAACACACTGGAGTCTCTCTTCGCTTGCTTTTGCATTGGGTTAATAGCTTGTCTGCCTCACTCACCTATCGCCAAACCTGCAGGCTCCTGTCTTCAGGTAAAACGAGCAGTTCACTGTGTCCTGAAATTTATCATCATCAACATGATAAAATTTCCGATCTACGTGTATGGCTTGATGTTCATTGTTAAAAGGTGTAAAACTACTGTGTGGGAAAAAAACATTTTGCAGAATTTTGCGGAATGGCAAGTCGGCGTCTTGCAGTATCGAATTGTTGTAATCGAGTAATAGACTTAATTTGTGTGCGAGAAAGAAGTGTTTGCAATCATCAGCAAAATGCGCATAATTGAAATTACAGTTTGTGTTTGAATAACAATTTCCAGTAACTTACCAAAACTCGGTGTTTAATTATTCGAATATTACAATAACATCTATCTGGTTACTGTGGTTAATTTTTCTGGCGACGAAGTACCTCCACTTATTAATGTCAGTTCTCTATTGATACACTATGTAGTTCAGAAAAGGGTAAAACTGATGGCAGAAACTGCAAAAATGTACTGCAACGTTGGTGCTAGAATTCAGATAGCCACGCAAGACAAAGCCTCGTTAGTAAATTCGGCATATGAGGCAACTGAAGTGGCACACTAGACCGGAACTTATCCCGGTTCCTGTAGCATGAAGAGACAAGAAGTACTCTAACTCCCCCGCGCACCCCCCCCCTCACCCGGCCCCCCCCCCCCCCCACATCCAGATGGGATGCTAGACCATCGCAGGGTTGCCCCCAGCATAAAGTTGGCCGGTACCCATTTATACACCTGGGTGGAGAGAGGCACCGTGAGAGTAAAGTGTCTTGCCCAAGAACACAACACAATGTCCCCGGCCAGGGCTCGTACCAGGACCGCTCGATCAGGAGACGAGTACTAACCATGAGGCCACCGCACCTCCACGATCTCTTAATTTGATGCCGTTATATACATGTATATACACAATAAGACATTATTTCACCTGTTCTGTGCCGTACGATTTCTTGTCATTTGAAGGTGGTGCAAGCGGGTTATGCCATGCTTCATTATTCTATAAAACACATAAGAAACATACTACATGTAAGCTCTTACTGACCGAGTACGAGGGCCGTTCAAGCGAATATTGTTCCGAGGTCTTCGCAGTACGAGCCTCGCTGCGCTCGGTCCGTAACAAGACGACCGAGGGCTGATATTCCCCAGTGCGGGTCGAGCAAGCTACAGTAGGTACATGTAAGTAAAACCTTTATTATAAGGCACTTGTCCTGAATTCAATTAATCAGCCTCGCTCTTCTGTGCTACTCTAACAAGTCTCCCAGAGTTTCAACTAGTTTACTATTCACCCGAGGTCTTAAGTTAGATACAGTAACGGCGATAAACAACAAAAGAAAATGTGAAAATCAAGAAATAACAATACACAACAGAAAAGTTCATTTTCTTTCTGGCACTTTTGTCAGGTCACCCAAGAGGGCAAGCACTGTAAAGCTAGGCACACACTAGGGGACTTATCCCTTAGTGTGCACACACTAGAAAATTGACCGATTTGTGGGACTATTGGTCCCTGCGACTAGTCCCAGAAATCAAACCAGCTTAATACGTGGGACTAGTCGCAGGAACCAAAAATGTGGTCCGTCCAACTAGAATTTCGATGCAAAATACGAGTACACACTAGGGGACTGGTCCCCGAAGCAAGTCTCTGCACCTCGTCCCCTTGTGCGTGCAGACCTTTACGTGGCTTTCCTTAGAACACGAAATCGTGACCTTACCATGCAGGCCACCAACCAAACTGCTTGATCCTGCGTCTGTCACACTACAGTAATCAATACGCTACCGTGCCTGCTGTTACTATTAATAATGGATCCATGTAATTTGATAAACATGATGACGTCATACCTCTGAAGCTGTGGGTTTGTCCAACTCTCTGAACAAGGCGTCCTATTGGAATGAAGATGCCAAACAAGGTGCTTGAGGCAATGTTAAGAGTTTGATCACATAGAAAAAATACATACATGTAATTGTCAACTACATAGTACTGTGGAAGCAATATTATTAATTTTCGAAAACACCAAAAATGAAATTATCTGTTAAGCAATGCCACGGAAGTCCTAAACTGATTTACGTACATGTAAAGCCTTTCCCAACAACATACAATCATGTCAAATAATATCATGCGACTTAGAAGGGAAACAAAATCCAGCTACTACCTCTGGGTAACAGAAATAAAACCCGAATATTATTCATTCAACATTAAATACAAGCCTAGAACAAATCATCAATATTAAGAAACAAGCCACAAATATTTACAGATGATAGAAGCTTTGCAAATTGCAAGTCTTGCATAGATTACAATGATGAGTATACGAAATATAAGCATTGGTACATTCAGTTCTTACATTTTCTGATTAAAAGCAACACTGGCAGAGAGAACCCAGTTCTTCAAAAGCTCTACATCAGTTCAAAAGGCCAGTATTAAAGAGAACTCTAATTGCCAGCTACATTAATCTTATCTACATTATATTTTATCTGAGATATACTATCTTATAAAAGATACAAAGATACAGTGTATGTCTTTGAATGACGCAATGGACCCAATGTCTCGAGGACCAGAACTTGCACAAGAACTTGGCTGTGTTGTTCCCAGTTTGTTAAGGATTATCAGTTCGAAGCAGTTCAATTCTTAATTTTATCATACATGACTCTAAGATTACTGTAACAAATGTACTGTATATTAATTTAATGTTTAAAAAAGTTTATAATGATGCCACGCGTGAATCATGTACAGAGTGTATTTTCAAAAAAAACCTACAAAGAGAATGCAAGATTAAATTTTATACTCCAAAAATGGCACAAACTCTTAATTTTTGGTGTTACTTAACAAAACGGCTCACCAATGACAAAGGGAAATGCATGCATTAATAATAAACAAGAATCATTTAATACATTCAGGGAACATTATTTTACAACAATTAAACATTCATTGAATGTTGATCAGAAACACTGGATACTCACTCATATGCGATGACAATGAGTTGAAAATTATCGGCCTGACCCAAGTTGTTAGAAGGCTGGATAATTATTGCACTATCCACCGGATAAGTTGCCATTCCATGGACAGTCACATGAGTGTTAACAAAACAAACCAAATTATCTGCTCAGGATAGTGATTTCATTGGTAGATAGCATTGTCCACCTTTTGAACAACCTGGGCCTGGTAATACTTCTGCCATGCTAATTTCCTAGCACTCTTACACTGTACTAATGACATGGAATCAGTCATGTCAGATTTCTGCGGCAAACTCCTGTGGTATGCTATTTGCTGTACGCACATGACATTGTGTGTAGTTAGTGAAGCAGTGCTTGGTGGACAAGCCAACTGGGAGCTACATTGTAGTCATGCTAGAGTTCATACAGTATGATAACAAGTCCGCACATGGTAAAGATATGCAAACGAATCCTTGAAGCAAACCCTTCTAATATATTTTCAAGAGCTGTGGGAGAAATTTTTAGTGGCACATGACCAAACATAACTTAGTTTGTGCAGTAAGTAAAGCCTGACTTTTATCACGGGTTTTGTTTTTTTCAGATGAAAAGTAGCAATCAATGATAAATGGCATCAATAAGACAAGTAATCAAACTAAAGTTGCATCAATTGATTACTCATTGATCATGCACAATACTCTACAACATTCAGCTGATTACTCATTGATTATCTATTGATTACTCATTAATTACCCATTGATTACTCATTGATTTTCTTGAGTCACATTATTGATGCCATCAATTGGTTATGTCTGGGTTTCTACAACTGCTTAGGTTATGTACATGTACAAAACAACCATGATAAGTAACATGCTTATTAAAAATAACAATTCATTTAAGTGTTTCACATTTATTTAATTAAAAATAATTTGCATAACATGAAAATGAGTTGGGATACTGCCATTTTCAGTGAATACCCATATCCATCAACAGTGATATCACCTCTTTTTCTTTGATTTCCTTTAGTTTTCTTTCTTCTCTTTCTTTCTCTTTTCTCTGTTCCTCCTCCCATTCTTTCTTAATTCGTTCCTACAACATAATTTAATGTTATAAAAGTTACAGTGACTGTAACTAAAGGTAAGTTTAAAGTGCTTGCACTGTTTCAGTTCAAAACTGATCAGTGAAAAAACAAACAAAAAATGTATTTATTTATTATTTGCATGACTAAGAACTGATACATGGCTTGGCCTTTCTCTTAAAGTCACATGAGTGGGAAACACAGTCTCCATACATGTAGGACCTTAAAATAATGTTGTTGCAGAGATCGATTATTTTGCATTATTTTTGTCATTACATGTAAGTCTTTAATTTGCACAACGTAGTGTAGCAGTAGTCTACACAGTGACTGCTCCTGCCTCATTACACACAAAAAAATATAACCACCAAAAAAACATACCGAATAGCAATTTCTTTCTAATGTATGCAATTGCACATAATCAATCACCTCTTGTTCTAACTTTTCTCTCAATTTTCTTTCTTCATCTTCCTTCTTCTTTCGGAACCTCTCTTGGGCAATAGCTTCCCTTTCCAGCCACAAGCGATGTTGGACTTTCCTACGCAAGAAAACTATCAGTCAGCATACTTACTACATTACCTCCTTTTGGTTCAAAGCTGACCAAAATGTTGATTCTCCTCACTGATTGCTACAAATTTCTTTTAAACTTTAACTTTGTGAGTCTAATGAGCAAATTGATAGTAGTGCTGCTCAAAAGTACAGGTTAACACCCACTCATGAAATGAGAATCCTCTCTCACAAGAGGAAACTCATGAGATGAGACTCTCTTATCATGAGACGAGACACCACTTGAACTTTTTGTGCTCAAGATTTTAATACACTGTAACCAAACATGCAGCAACAAACCCAGCAAAACATTGTGTATTGATGGAAATCTAAAAAAAAAAATAATAGAATTTAACATCATGCCAGAATCTACAAAAGAAGTTCAATTTCCACACCTCTCTTCCTCCTCTTCCAGCAATAACTTCTTTTCTGCTCTCTCCCTGGCTTCCAACTTGGCCCTATACAAAAAGAAAACAGTTGGCCCTCTCAACAACAGCCATTCTAAAGATCAGAATAAGGTAGCCATTGGAGACGAGTAGCTATTGAAGGGAGATTTTGAAAAGAGCAAATTAAAGAAGTTTTCTTTACAGAATAATTTACACTATAGAGGTTCTGCACGGCAGCCATATAGCATGAAAGGAACAATGAAAATATTTTGCATAAGAAAGAAAACATTTTCCCACATGAAAAAGAATCTATTGTTCCTGCCATGCAACATGGCTGCCGTGCAAAACCGAAATGAAGTACCTTGATGTAGAAATAAAAGAAACTTATAAAATAATTTTGAGCTTTGAAAACCCTACATTTTCAACTGCCATTGCTTCAAATTGGTTTTAGACGAGTGCATCTACTGTAGTACTGCACACCCAACTCTGGCTGTGACTTCACATAGTCAATGCATGACCTATACTCGCTTTGTTGTTGTTGTTGTTGTTGCTGCTGTTTTTCTTGATAACTCACATGTATTCAAAAATGTCCTAGGTAGAATTGTCTAAATGGTTGTCAGGTGCAGATTCACAGCTACAGTTTGTACTCTCTGTAGGGTCCTCAGATGATAGCTTTCAGTCAGAAAATGGATATGAATAATGAAGGCACTATACATGTACATGTATACTTAACAAGAGTAGCTCAAAAATTTCTAGAAATATGTTAAAAAAAACTCATCGTTCCTATGAAAGTAGGGCAAAATGATTTGGACAATATAATATGTGCAGTTTTCACAGTAAAAGTAACTATTATCTATGCAACTCAAATTTTACACACCTCAATATGGGATCCTTTTCTATTCTCCACTTTTCTGCAATAGTAAAACAAGGCACACACATTTAACAAAGTAGTACAACAAGTTGGACAAAGTAAACTTAAAGTTAACCCATTGACATCCGGTGCGCCCTCATGCGCCCGAAATATAATCCCTCTGAAATTCCACGGCGCCCTTATGCGCCCTGTCAGACATGGCACACTTTGATTGGCTGTAGCTAAGAAACCATACTCCCCTGAGAATTGAAACTTAGTGAAACGTGACCTGAATAAATTATCTTTCATTTGAGACCAAACTTGCTAAACTACATTCTATTTACGATTTTTCACAAATTTCTGAAAACAGCAATTTAGTTCTTGACATGGCTTCTGGTCGATCTGATGATTTTCCAGGTTCATCCGATGAAGAAGAAGATTTCTTTGCCGGTTTTACAGTTGAAGAAATCGGCCAAATGAGGCAGGATCGCCAAAGACGGCGAGAGCAAGAATTACTTCGCTATGTGGATGACGCTCTCATCAAGAACCTCAGGAAAGCGCAAGTTATTCCAATGTTGAGGTTTTTGCTGATGATGGCGATGAAGAAAGCATCGAAAGCAGCGATGAAGAAACTGCTAGTAACGCAGATTTCCTATGATGCACCACCAAATCCACTTCAGTGGTCAAACACATTGGGTGGAATCAATGTAGAAGAGTTCTCTGTTCGCCATGGCCCATCCAGAGATCTTGGGGACAATGCGACAGCCAAAAATTTCTTCAATCTCATATCAAATAAATGCAATGTCACAATAATATAACACAGAGGTATACGAAACAAACCTGTACATGTATGTTTCAATGAGAAATTTAAAGCGCACGTAACTCTAAAATATTGTTTTCACTCAAACAAACCTTTGCACCTGTTTGAAACGCATTGTGCCTTTTTGCCCCTTTTACCCCTAATCTTTTTACACCTTGACTGTAAAAGTTACAAAATCTAGCCATCATTTGTTGCAGAACTGAGCAAATAAGGGGCATGGGTCTATTCCTGGTTTGATGTCACTAACTTCTTTGCACGCATGTTTACAAAGACTTACTATGATGCAAATCTGTCTGTGACGTCAAACCAGGAATAGACCCATGCCCTTTACTAGATCAGTCATGCAACAGATGATGCCCAGATTTTGTAACTTTCACAGCCTATATAAAAGTGTGACACAAACTGGATCAGGGTATTCAAGCTGTAGCTGCAGACCATACTCCTTCGCGTACTCCACAGCTTCCTTTGTCAGTGCTCGGTGCCCTTGGTGCCCCACACTCTCCGCACGCTCCTATTATTATTATTATTTATTAAGAAATAGAAAACATGTACTGTGTCTCTACGAGTTATAGAGACACAAGTGGAAGTTTGGGAGAACAAGAAATGCTGTAGGAACACAAACCACAGGCAAGTGTTTCCACAGCTTTTCTTAATTCTCCCAAACTTTCACAAGTGTTTCTACTGTATAACTTGATAGAAACATACAAAACACCATGACGAGAAAAAGGAAAACAACTTGTTAACTTTGATTACAGGGTTCATACTTTTTTGAGCTCTTCAAATTCCACGGCTTTCCAGGACTTTTTCCATGACCTTTTCAAGTTTTCCCAGACCTTGAAAAATTCAAAACCCTTACTTGTTTTAGAGTATTTTTAACACACAAACTCTGGTGTTCAGTAAAATGTGTGGTATCTATGCTGCTTAATTATTCCTCTCTATTTTACACTGTCCTTGCGTTGTCATCTGCAGTAAATAATCTATCAAACAAAACTTTAATTTTCCATGACTTTCCAGGCCTGGAAATGAAATTCTTAAATTTCATGACTTTCCAGGTTTTCCATGACCTGTACGAACCCTGGATTATCAAAATGTAAATTCTCTCTGCTTGCACCATCATTACATACACGTCAATAGCTCATGCTAGTTTTGTGTCTCTATCAAGTTATAGAAACACAAAACCAATCAGCGTGTATTTTTTCTTAGGACTGTTTTCTAACTTATAAATATCACATTATTATGTGCACATTCAATATTTTATTGGCTTCCATTCGACACCACAGCACATTTTATATACCAGTACATTGTCTTTACCTTCAAGCTCTTTCTGTTCTCTCTTTTTAGCTGCTTCCTGTCTCTTTTGGCGTCGCCTTTCCTTCTTCAGAAGCCTTCTAAATTGCTTGTGGCTGAAATATTTAAAAGATCACTTACAGTAAGGTGACTGAACACAGATTTTGCGTGCGCTCTTGCTAATGTGACTCAGCGCACGCACAAGTATTGCAAACACACAAACATGCTGTTGATTCAGTTTTCAGTTTATTTACTAAATGCCCGCACTATCTTTGCTATTTTTCGTCCTAATTGAATGCAGTGTATCAATAGTTTTAGCCTTTTATCACAAAGGTGTGTTGGAAAAGTCATTGATACAAAGAACCCAGCAATTCTCAGATTTTTCTTTGTAAACAAAAATACCCAGTGAAATGCAGTGCATGCATAGTGTGTCAGAAAATTGTGATTGACAGCCACTCCTTAGAATTTCACAAAAATTGGCATGAATTCATTTTAGACAATAAGTAACTGGAGTATTAAAAAAAAATTGAACTTAACCAGAGGAAATGTTAGATATTCTAGTAAACCTTCAACAAGGGATAATTAGAGAGCTCTCTGTACATGTGAGCATCATGGCATGCTTGTTACATGCAAATTGGAAAGAAAATCCAAGGCTGCTGCCTAACAGGTGCCCAGCAGCCTGGGGCACCCAAGAAAATCCTTTGGACACCTAAATTTTTGCAGCAGCTCCCAAAACATTACCCGTTGGGCTCCTAACTTTTTGGCTTTTGCCCCTCTGGGCCCCTTGAAATATTGTTAGGTAACAGCCTTGAAAATCTAAAGACCAGATTTTTTTGCAAATAAACAAAACCGATTTTAAAGGCCTGTTTACATTTATACTGTGTTCAGCCACCTTAAACCAAATCCACATAAACTGAATTTTCCCAGACACATGTATGCTATCAATCCATGTTTTTCTGTGGTAGAAAGGTTACTCAAAAGCTTGATTCCAGTTTAAAGAAAGCCCCCTTGCCCTTGAAATTCTGAAAAGCCACCCATGATATAGGCAAAGGTATTTGTTTGGAATCACCCGTTTGAACTACTAGAAAAATAAACTTGGCTAAATTTTCATAAGCGCAGATTCCACGCCTTGGAAGTTAACAAGAACACTAGAAATTGAAATTTGGTTCACCAAAGAGATTGTAGAATCTAGCACAATTTCTCACACAATCGACCTTTTTCCACGCACAATTTGCCTACAAAAGAGAGATGAAGAGATGGTGATAACGCCATACCGTAAGCCATGCATACATGTACAACGACCCATTCAAACTACCCTAGGTAATCACTTTCACTACTTCGAATACTTTGAGTTACGTAAACCATGTATCATGTTGGTACAAACATTGTTTGCGACCCAAATTAACAGTTACATTGGCAATGAAATTATGAGCTTCAGTCACTTCGCGAAATGAATGCACTAATATTAAATGAAGCTATAAACTTTCAGAAAACGAGACCAACAGGAGCCTATGGACAAACTACAAGATAGCTTGTAGTATCCGAAAAAGCTAAAAAGTACCATACCTAAGCTTTACGGGTTGTTGTTGTTGTTGTTGTTTAAATTTTCCATCTTGTTCTTCTTTCTCCTCTGCCGCCATTTTGCTCGCTCACACTACTCCATCCCAGTCTTCCCACTACTTGCCTCGTCTTGGTGTTGCTGGGTTCCCGTCAGTCACCTGAGTTGTTCACCAAAACGGCGAATATTCGAGCATTACTTTAATTTCGCGCCAAATCGACGATATCGTGTTTATAATCCTTCAAATATTTTTCAATGCTCGCCGTTTTCAAAACTGGGGATATTCTCCCGCTTTACCTGGGGCATACTGTATTTTAGCCGAGGACTACAAATTAAAATTCAAACTTCTCAAGCCTCCGTCCAAGTAATAAAGTGCAGGGTGTTTCGACAACTTTCAACTCAACTTTTATTTCAGTAGCACTAATCAGCCAAGTGCAGCAAATCGAAGATCTCGAGATCAGTATATTTTAGTGACGCAACGACTGCACACAAGCCAAGAAGGCGCTCGTCTCCGTAGTTCCAACAGCATGAAGCGACTAGGGGTATTGCTATCGCCACCAACCCCCCCCCCCCCACCCCCCTCCACCCTAATGGGATGCAAGTGCATTACATGATTACCCCAGCATTAAACGCACAGAGGCACTGTGCAGAGTGTTTATTTTTGGCCTTGAGAATATTTCTTGTATACAATTAGAAGCATATCACCTAGTTCTAGGTCAGTATGCTTCGATAAAACTGACTGAACTGACGATGGATATCTAAAACATGCTTTGTCAAAAACATCGTGTGGTTTTTGAAAGCGTTATTATTCTTCGTACTTCTAAGAAGTCTTTGTAATTGTATGTTAAGCCTTAATTCAGATCTTCATTCCTTAACAGTGCCTGTTCCAGGCTCGCGCTCGGTTGTTGGGGACGGGCGACGGATTCACCTTCATCTCCAGATTCTTCACTCAGATCAGGACTCAAAAGTCTCACTATTGATGGTGATACCGTCAGGGAAAACAACATTCTCGTCCCCAGAGCCCACGATCCTTCTGGCCTGTGGCAGGGATCGAGAGCTCTGGTTTGGTCCAACACCGGAAGTCCGCGATTCACGGACTTATTGTCAAATTTAGCAAATCCGATTGGTTGAGAATTCGAAACGAATACTCTGCGCATGCTCAGAAAATTGGGTCCGGCCAGAGCTCTCGATCCCTGCCACAGGCGAAGGATCGTGGGCTCTGGGGACGAGAATGGGAAAACAAAACAAAAAAACAATAATAATACTGAGTTCAATGATTAACAATTAATTTTGGGAGAAAATCGCTGCGTAAACCTTACCCGAAGCAGTCTACTGCATGTTGAATATTGACTGGGTGGCGGGAAGACTGGAATATCTGACTCTTCAGGTCATGACGTCATTACAGTGAAGCGGCTTACGTCAACCCATTTGGACAGACGGACATTTAAACGCACATGATATCGATAATTAGTCTGCAGAGACTAATTATCCGTTTTTCCTCAATTAATAGCTGCAACTGATCGTACGAGTTGCCCGTGATAGCCTTAGATGCGCTCGCGTTGCCAAATATGCAAGAAAAATGCGAAGTATCACAGACGAACTTAAATAAAATTTTAATACGTTCTTAATATACACATTCTGTACCAGTCCGTTCAGAGTGAACTGTACACCATTTAAAATATCTCCAAAAATCTCTCTAATTTTATACACGATCTCATTTCTTTACATATTTTCTTTTCCAGCAAAGAGCATACATATTCCTTTATACACTGTCATTAGACGTCATAATTTTAATGAGTAACAATTGAGCTGTCAGCTGTATCTCAATTGTATTTCAGACGCAGCATTTTATTTCTGAAAAGTATTGCACTACTTCCTTTTTCAATCTCTAGAACCTCGTCCCCATTCTTTCAAGAACGAGAGGGGGCCTTGGGGTGAAATTACATTCAGCTGCGTTATATATAAAAAGACTCTTCGTTTATCATTTCGCCGTAAAATATAAATAATAACTACAACAGATACAAATCTCACTCCACTCTTGTATGTAATACGGTGAAACCAGTTTCACCATTACGTCATCGTAAGAGACTAATTTTGTTTCAACTCAGGTCTCTATATAAGCTGATTCTGTTGATAACAGAAAGAATCTGATTAATTCAGAATTGGTGCCGGAAAAGAGTATATATCTATAGAGATAAGGCGGATAAATAAGTCCAAATGTGCTTTGCATTCAACTAAAGAATGTCACTAAGTTTCACGATAAAACATTTACCGGAAAACAAATAAAAAACTACTTGTAAAAAAATAGTCCGTGAATCTTGCCATATATGAAAAAAATAACATATTCCAGTTTTTTTTTTATTTTCGCGTGGGTTAAATAAAATTTCCATTTTGATTTGATAGCACAAACTACAATATGATTTTTTTTCCTGCTACATTCTAGTGCTGTAATGTACACTCAAACTTGCTACAGTACATAAAACTGATATAAAAAAGAATTTATACTATTTGAAATTTATATAATGAAAGTATTTGTTAGAAAACCCCTCTGAGTTATTGAGTTTAATTTTCAAGTGTGCTAATCTTGTGGATCACATCAAGAAGCAGGTTGTGGTTCCCGAACGTTTGCTGACGAGACGACGGATGTCCAAAACGTTCCCCCACAGCCCACGGTGACTTGAATTAAGCGGTGTAAGATGTGTATCACCGAAACATGAGTTCCTCTGATCTTCCTCTTGAACCCTCTTCATAAGCACGCGAGATATTACGTTCTTCAACAGCTACGGTAGTCGAACGAACGAACAAGTTGTCGCATTTTGACAAATCCTTGTTGAGTCACGTCATAACTTAGCGCAGGCACAACAAAAATTGTAACAACTACTTGTTGCCACAAGTTTATGGGCTCACGGCTTGTTGCTTAGAAACAGCGCGCGCTCTGATCCCGACCGGAAAAGCTGACTGCAGTCTCGCCTCCAAGCCTTCTCGGACTGGGTTGGGTTTGGACTTAAGCCATGGAGATCTTTTTCCAGGGCCATCTCAGAAATATTCCAAGAGAAAAGTCTGGGACGAGACCATGGATCTATCTCTGTTAAAAAAACGAGCTGAAGCGTTTTTCTTTACTTCCCTTTTTTGGGCCTCGTAAACCAAAGCTTCTTCTAATGACAGAGGACCTTCCGAACTCTTTGTCTTCTTCGTCTTGTTCCTTCAGGTCCGCGCTTGACACTGGATCTGGCAGATGTAAGGTGGGAGAAGGGGGTGCCTTGAGTTCTTTGACAGACTGACTTTTCTGGAATGGCTTCTCTTTCTTTCCTAATAACAAGAAAACAAAATAATTCAAGAAACCACAGACTGCGAGTATTTCTGCTCATTTAACTTTATTTATGAGCTGAGTATAAATAAACTTGTTGTTGTTATTGTAATTGTTATTGTTATTGTTGTTGTTGTTGTAGTTGTTATTGTTCTTGTAAAGGTAAAGATTAAGTCTGCATGCAAGCCAAGCGACCCATCAGGCCCGCGCCTGTTTCCAGTTTCAGTAGCATAACGCGACTGGGAGTATTTCTACTCCCCCCTGGTGGGATGCTATGTCCATCGCAGGGTTACCCCCAGCAATAAATTCGCCGGTACCCATTTATACACCTGAGTGGAGAGAGGCGCTACGTAAGTAAAGTGCCTTGCCCAAGAACACAACACAATGTCTCTGGCCAGGGCTGGAACCCGGACCGCTCGCTCCTTAGTCGAGTGCACTAACCATAAGGTAACCGTACCTCCACGAGTTGACCAGACTAACACATGTTCTAATGTAGGACAATTGATTATTTTTTACCTCCCTACCCCTTCCCCGTTTACGCCTGCAACGCGCGCTTAATACAGGTGATTCACACCGATATTTAGAACCGTCACTAAGTAAATTAAAGTAGTCGGAAGTTTCCGTTTTTTAATAACCAGTCATAAGACACTGAACTCGATCGCTTACGAGTACGGCGAGACAGAGCAAAACAAAACAAACCTGTCTGTGATGAAGATCGTAGGTGAAGTGAAATCTCACACTTGTTGGAAATTGCGACAATAAAATCAATAGCAAGAGAGTAAATTTCAACTGACTCACCGCTGACTTTCTTGTGTTTGACGGATGCGTTTGCTGCTCTCATGGCGGCTTTTCTTGTGTTTTGTGATATAATGAGACCTGAAACGCAGGTACGATACGATTAGCTATCAGGTATAAATTACGTTAAACTTGAACTAAGAGTAAGTATACATATGAATGTTGTGCCGCGAAGCACTATGAACACAAATGGTGGAACAGAGAATTAACTCTAAAGTTTAAATTTAAGTGCTAATTGAGCCCATGAATAACGCCCACGTTAGCCC
>CM042755.1:19731772-19739755 GCA_022496165.2 Catalaphyllia jardinei
ATACGAGTGAATGTACAAACCGTTCTCTGGGGCAAAAAGAAGACTTGGAGGCCGTTGTAAAGAGGTAATCGTTATATAGAGGTGGCCGTTAGTAGAGGGTCAACTGCATTGTTTATGTCTCTTGTAAGCTAAAGAGACAAGTTTGCAAACTCAAATGCTTAAATAAGCGACCTTTTAACTGTTGAGGCTGCGTTGAGTTTGAAGATCTTTCCCTCTAAGGCGACACGCACGACGCCATTACAACTAGACAATTCCGGTTTACTGATTCTAAAGACAAAAGAGTGCCATACCTCAAAAAACTGCTTGTACTTGTTGCTTTCACACAGGATTTTAAGCTCAGCCATTGCATGCGGATGGTTGTTGCAATACTCAGAGTAAATGTCGAAGCCTTGTTTCTGTAACGCGTAACAGGCGACAATAATTAGCTTCAAAAACTTCTAGCTTATGGTATAGTGGAGCAATAGGGAGGTTTCAGTTACGGGTGGGGTGGGCGGCTGCTGGCAACAGGATCTGAACTTTCCGCTTCTGACATAATTTTTCCCTGGTTCCCGTTCAATCCTTAGAGGTCCTCGCGACTCGCAAAATACTTGTTAGTGGTGTGAAGTTTCTGCCCCCCTTGGAAACCTCTATTCTGGTCTCTCTTGCCCTGTCTCCCGTAGACTTCTCGCACCCTTGACTTCCGGGTTTCCTCCACCCTGTTCCCCTACTCCCTCCCGATATCATGATTGCAATACAACTTACGTTATTAAGAAACACAACACCAATCTCAGACGCGTACGGGTCGTCCTCCACGAAACACTCTTCGAGCTGCCTCAAGATTTTCTGGTGAAACAGATAAATCTGCTTGATGTTAGAGAATATCTTCGTAATCTGCTCCTCGGAAAACATGTCTGTTCTTTTGCGCGCTTGTTTCAGATAACCCTGTCAGAAGGATAGGAAAAATGTCATAATTAGAGACAGGCTACATAATTACTCGTTTCCTTTCGTGTGTTGAATTCCTCGTTCCTTCCCTTTGGAGATAGGTCTAAGAATTGTTAGTTGCAGGTTTTCCCTTAAGTAATTCACGCATAAGGATTCCGTCCAAGCGTTTTTGACGTTGAAAAGTAGTTTCTCATTAGAGCAGTGCGAACAGCTGATCGATTACATATATGTACGCTTTGCCAGCCTATGATAATGGGACGTCACTAGAAAATTGACGCACTCTCTTCAGCTCACCTCGACCACGTGTTCCAAATTCTTGACGTAATCTCTCTCGGTGTTGAGGATCTCCAGCACAACACGTGATCTGATGACGTCGTCAGACAGAAATCCCTCATTAGTTCCTTTTCTTGTCCGCACAGGAGCAGCTAGTCTGGTTTCATCAGCGGCCAACGTCTGTGACACACGAACCTAAAGAATAGAAAGTGGAAAGATTAGAACTACAATCCATTGAAGATTGTGGCGCAGGCGGAAAAACGCGACGAAATATCCCAGCCATGGCAAGTTGACGTGACATGACGACTTTCGTAACGCAATCTGTGAACTTGAATTTACATGAACAATTACAAGGCTTGCAGAGTTGAGTGTTCTTCTCTCATTGTGACCAGTTAGCGTGACGCGCCATTCCAGAAAAGAAAATCATGTCACCCTGTCTATCTACTCACCCGAACAAACGGCGCAGGAAACCAGCCGACCTGATCCCCAACCTGGCCGAACCACCAATCACATGACGTCATGGTCAGTACAGTGATGATGTCACCCGCTTGAAAACTCAGCTCCTCCGGGTCCATGGTCACGTGATCCCAGAGCGCTTCCGCGAAGGCTTCTGGTACATCCATCTGCACGTAATACGGAAGTAAGAAAATACACTGTAGAATTTGAAGTGCGTACGTGCGCAAAAACAGAAGGGACTTGTAGTTACCGGCTAATATTGGCCTGCTAAAAATTGACCCTGATATTGCGTCGGTAGTGTGCGTGTATGTTTGCCATTTCTGCATCAACTAACCTCTATTTGCGTAAACTATGACGCGAGCGAAATGCTCTCAAATGGTGACCGAGGAACAGATAAGGCGCAATCCACAAATATTTCCACAAAGCAAATGTTCCGAGAAAATGCATGTTAATGTTAATGTGCGCGCACTCTCCGATTCACACACATGTTGTATTTTTTCTTCGATTCTCGCCCCACGGAAAGAAAACCACTAATTAACGCGCCGGCTTTTTGGAAGTATATTTTTGACACACTATATTGGAAAGATTTCTCGCATGGCAGAGTAATTAAAAGACAACTTGAAGCCATTAAAATGAAACGACAGCCCATTAAACAACAAGGAAACTCCAGTGGCACATCAACGAACGATTGACAACCAAAGTCAAAACACGAAGCCTTTACCTCGTTAAATCACTGAGAAAAAATCTTAGCTTCGTCTCCAGAATTAATTATCGCACCCTCGGTGATAAGGGTGACTTCGGTGACTGTGTCAAGACTGGCCATTTTACTAAATTCGTCCAAGTACTAAAGTGCCTATCAGTATGAGATGTATCGTTGAGAACTCAACTTCACGAGAACAATAACCATGAACAAATATGCAGTTCTGTTGACAAGGTTTACCGCGAAAACGTCCAAAAACAAAACGATAGAAACAAATATGCATTTGCGGTACATTTGTTGGATTTCTGACAAAGAGAGAGGCACGTTTTCGGAGAGCGGGCTTAAAATTGATTTGTTTTCTCAAGACTGAATTCAGTACAGATCATTGGATATAAGAGCTAAGCACAAAGTAGAATCACCTCTCAACAATACCTGAACGCTCAGCACAGTCCCAGTTTCAAAATTCAAATTCTCCTTACAGTTTTCCGTAAATAAATTTCCTTGTAGTTTAGTTGGGAGAATTTACCTTAACGATTGTTTGAACTTTGTGATCTATTTTGTTACCCTTGCGGGCTCTAAGCCTGACTTGGAAAAGATTTTTTGGAAAATTCACTCGCTAATTACATTGCCCAAAATGACAGCGTCGCAATTAACAGGCATTATAATTAGATTAACGCAGCAAAGACCAGTTAGTGACAAAACACTCGCCACAATGAAACATAATCCCGAAGACACAACAACAATGTTTGCAAACACAAGGCATAAACAACATAAACCCAGTCCCTCTTTTGATCGACTTTATGTACATTTTATAGTTGTACAAGTGTAACTACATTGTAATCCAGATTAACTGCGATGATGTTGGAATTAAACTTCTTCATTATTATTATTAGTAATAATATAAATATGAATTCAAACAAAAGGCGCGCATAACAAAGAACACAAACGCATTTCTGAGGTTCGGCACTTTCAAAGAATAACATTCCCACGGATATTAAATAAAAGTTAATGGATAATGATCTAAACTCGAAGTGCTCTAATGGGAAATAATGATGTTCTCAAGGTCACCACGCGGGTCTGAACAAAATATGAACGTTTCGCAGAAAACAGAAAACTTTTCAGCTTGTTAAACTTGAATACAAAGAGAACTTGGTCAGTTCAGCTTTGTGCTATTTTAAAGTGTCTATTTATAATTTCACTAATATTGAGTTGTTTTGTTTGCACACCAATTTAGAGGCCGGTAGGCTTTTAGTACCCAAAAATAAATGAATTTTTACTGTATCGATAGTTCAAAGTTTATTGCCGGAGTCTGGCAAGACCGAATTCTGGTACAATTTCACAATTTCAGTGCAGATATAAAAAAAAGGAGGGTACAAGCTTAAAATGACCCCACGCGACGTGATTCGTCGTTCAGTCGCTCATATCACCTCTTAGAATTGCGGTAAATTTTGAACGGGTGAGATTTTTCGCTTTAGTCCACGATGAAATAAGTTAGAGTCACTACTTGAATTGACATTTAGACTTTGATAAATACACGATGCTGTACAGCTAAGGGAGAGAGTAATTTAATTTTACATGACCGACGAGCTGTAATGAATTCAGACATTCACGATCACTGTTTCTCTTATAACTGACATCCTTTTGAAAAATTTGAGTGCGCCATTTTAACCGTAAAACTATGAAATAGGATAACAGCATCAAGATATTGGTAAAAGCGTTCACAACCATCTGTAGTTTACATCAGCGAAAGTACGAAATTTGCTAATGAACTGTTAACAGTTTCATCATCGACTTCATAGAAATAATAAACAAAGAAAGGATCTTGCAATGTATCGGTAGTCATGGATCATGGTATAACCATATCTCGACCAGGAAGATGATATTTTTTAGCATAGCTTTCGTTGTTATCGACTGGTAAGCACCAAACCTACAAATAGGGGTACGAAAACAATCAATGTCAGACCTGGATTAGCACGGCAAACGCATCAAAGTCTAAATTGACGTTTGATAAAAGTAACTGTGATTGGACCGATGATACGATAATTTTCTTACCTCTCAAGCTTATTGTGCAATCTAGTAGCAGCAACGAATCCAGATACTACATATATTATCAGATAAAAGAGCGGCCATGTTTCGCCTTCAAAGTGTGTGATCGGCTGATCCCTAGCGGGAGGTCGATAAAGCGAGGAAAACGTGTTAAGGCAACACTTCAATCTCTAAACACTGGTACGAATAGTTCTTTTTAACTTGTGTAATTGACTTTACAGCGGCTTCACTCACTACCGATTCCACGAATCTAAGTGACTGCCAAACTGCTCATGGCCCTACGGGAATTCAGCACTGAAACTGGATCTATCATTGACCCGGTCTGTTTGCTTGATCTGACGAATTAGAAATCCATGACAATACGTCAAGTATGTTAATGTAGCTGTGCCATTTTCCATGTCTCAGGCTGTCAAACTCCAATTTCACGTGCGCGCGTAATCTGCCAGTGCAGTCAGTAAGCAGCACATCTTCGGGTGTCTAAAGTTGATAAAAACTTTAAGTTGCATGTTAAAAACGTTTACCGCTTAGGTTCTGCTCTTGTTTTTCTACCGGGGTTTTCTCGATCTAGATGTGCAATGGTCATTCAGGCTTATTAATTAAAATTTTATTTGACCTTTTTCCATACCTTTGTAAAAGCAAATCCAAATGAAAACACTACTTTGCAATTATTTCACGCGACTGAATCCCTGCATTCCGGTGCAACACTCGATAACTTTACGAGACAGATTACTAAACAAAGTTAGATAAAGATAACCCCCTTGAGGATTTCAAGATTAAGTAAATTTTTCATTCAAATAAAAAGTGGATTATCACGTTTATGTCTTAAAGCTGGTCGGTCTACGTCCAAAGTAGCGTAAATGCAACTATTTGCAAATATGTTAGCTACGATCATGCATTCTATTTCTGATTTTTCTATTTTCTATTTTCATCATGGGAGGGGGGTGTAGTGTGAGACTATGAAGAAGATGGATGTGACAAAGGGGGGTGAAAATGACGAATGTTATGAGAAGTATACCACAGTAATATTTTAACAAATAACTTGGAACTACAATCCTAGTTTAAAGTCTGGGAACACTTTGCGCTTTTGCCAACACATGGTATTTCTGTTTACCTCCCCCTCCCCACCTCCAACACAATGTTCATGTTGATTCGTCCAAAGTACACCCACTATTCCAACATTGCCTTGACGGGGAGGGGGATTAGCAAAATTAAATAATGTCTCAACAGCTGCCAATTTATCCCCAGGACTTTTGGCCAGGAATGGAAGTTTTTTTGGTGCGGCTGTGAATCTTTTAACCCTCAGTGCCACTGTAAGCAATGACAATATGACAAGCATCCAAGTTATTTTTTCTCCTTTTGATTATTATAACAATACATATAAAACATCCAGTTGCATGGCATTCTCATGTCAAATCTTTCACAGTTTTACGTCTACATACTTTTTAGCCTGTAATATAGATATTGTTAATAAGATAATTAATTTAAAAAAAGAAAAAAAAATACTTTTAAGCCAAACAAAAATTCTAATTGATATAGCCTCAGAAAAGGGAAAATTATCTCTTTCATACTTGAGTACTATTTTTAAAACAGGACATTATTTTTCATGTAGCTGTCACTGGGTCTTAAACAAAGAAATAACTTAACTTTTTTGGTTCCTGAGGCAAGTGCCTTGGTTGGCCTGTTAGTGGATATAGTGTATAAGGCACTGTTGTTACAAGCTTGACCATTGCGCGATCAAATAATGTCTATTGGTCAGTTTTTAAAGAGAGGCAGACATATTCAAAGGCAACGGAAATGGGTGAAATCAAAGCCCACTTACACACTACTGGTGACACGTTTTTTTTTTTGTTTTTTTGTTTTTTTGTAGCAGAAATAACAAACAGAATTACAAGTTATCCACCAACCCCCCTACCCCCCCCCCCAAAAAAAAAAAATAAAAAAATAAAAAAATACCACATGAAAAACAAAACTCTTAGTGGAAAGGTTCTTATACAACTAAGGCTGTTGTAACATAGGTCACCTAACCCTCTCCTCTCTAACAGGCCATTTTGTTAGGCTCCCTGAAATGATTCTGTCACCAAATTGACCACCTTGGTGGAAAGAGCTTAACTAACTAAGTCACACTAAACAAATGACGACAAACAGAGTTTAACAACAAAATGATTCCATCAGTGTGGCAAAATTTCCACAACCTTATTACTGATCAGAAATGATTGAAATCCAATTTTTCCTTTGAAAAGAAAATACAATGACAAGCAGACGACCATATACGAAAATTATCAACCAGGATATCTTGTCTCAATTTGCCATTACATTGTTATTCAGAGCTCACATTAAAACTAAGAAATGAGCAGCAATTACTGTTAAGGATTGAACATTCTATTTCATTGTAAGACACTCAAGATCTAGTTTAGTTGGGAAAACCTTTCTCTCAATCATCAAAAGAAATATGTTAATTTAAACATGTTGATGAAAATTTCTCTTGCCCCATTTTCTTCATTGTAAAAAAAATTCTCTTCTGTCCACTAAATGCCAGACCTGCAAACTCTCACGGTTTTGCCATGAGTCTCACAATTTTTTGTCATTTCTTATGGTCTCACAACAAGGCTCCCAATCTCACGGTTTTTTGGGAAAAATATTTCTGAAATGAAATAAATTAAGTTGTTGAATAAAAATGGAATGTTTATGAGGAATGCTAGTGCCATAAAGTGATAAAAAAAAACACTGTTCTTACTACTTTTTTGTACCGAGCTGTGGTTTTTGCTCATGTTCAATAACTCATCGTTTTTCTCCGCCATTTTGAAAGGGGAGTAGGCCCTGGGAATGAGGTTGGTGTCTAGTTCCCTCACTATTTTTGGTAGAATCTCCAGATATTATTTCATGGGTCTCCAGATTTTCCTTTATCAGGGGTTGGCAGGTCTGAAATGCTCATTGATTAGTATTTTCCAGTACCTATATTCTGTGCACATATTAAAACACATTGATGAACACAGATGTTTCTGCCAATATAAGTCAGTGAACTTAAAAATTATTGTTATCATTTATTTGAAATAAATTGTTATCTTCCTGCTGTCCAGGCATTTCTGAAATTTAAAGAGCTTTTCCTTATAGACTTGTAAACAGCTGAAGCAGCATTCAAGTCTCTCAAGAGATGTGCTAGATTATCAAAAACAAGACAATAAATTTGTCTTGGAAAGGTCTAAAAAATTTATATCTATACACAAAGTTCATTCGTATGGGCTGAGCTACAAGCCTTAAGTAATAATTTCACTAGCAATCTGATGAAGCAAAAGATGAAATAAAATATATATACACGTAGTAAAGGATAAACTAAATGAAAAGGTATAATAAGTTTATGATATAGGGCAAAATAAACATCACTGTCATAAATATCATTAGATTTTGAGACAATATCGCTAAACTGATGAATCTGTCTATTCTCATTATCTGTCTGTTCCAGAACGCATTCATATTGCAAAAGGAAATTTTACGATAACAGCACAAATTCTTGTGTGTTCATTGGTTAATTTTTATCGTCAATAAGCGGACAGACACACAAATTTATAATTTATGCTATGCGGCAACAA
>CM042755.1:19740097-19750906 GCA_022496165.2 Catalaphyllia jardinei
TCTCAAAAGTACAGCTGTACTGCGCGATTCTAAAACGTCACAGCCATCTAAACACAGCTATCGACCAATGAGAGTGTGCATAGTAGTTCAGTTATTTTATAATTGTTATCGTAAAAAACAAATGGACGTCAGTTTTTCATGTGTCTGTTCTGTTATAGACAATGAATTTCGTCATAACATTGCCAAAGTAGTCTGTGGATCCACTCAGCTATCGCCTCATGGATCCACAGCTAATTCATGATCAAGACAGACACATGAAAAACTGACCCTAATAAATACTTACAGTCAACGCACTTCACGCATGAACGCTCGGCGACATAAGGTTCTAATATTCAGGTGAATGGTTCGTGAATGGATTTGATTGACATGCCTTCGCCACGACATTGAAAGATAAGGATCACGTTTCAAATAATCTAATCATTCAGTCGAAGATTTCACGCTTGAACAATTGAAAATGGCAGAAACTCTTATAGAGAAAAAAATTGAGGGCAACAGCAACGCTCTTGCATTTGTTAAGCGAACACAACCTTATCTAAGCAAAATGCTTAAAGAAATAAGACAGGACATCGTTTCCGAAGTAGGAGAATTGGTGCCTCAAAATTTTAAGTTTGTTCGAACGGGAAGTCCAGTGAGCGCTATCCAAGAAGAAAAACTGCATCTTCAAAAGTGCATAGGAGAGGAAGAGAGCGGCAAAGTATTTAGTTTGTCAATTCAAGTACACAATAGCTTGGAAAAGAAGGATTCTCGGGAAATTTCCACTCAAAGTTCCAGCAAAAAGTCTGTCTCACTGAACCTGGGTTTTAATACATAAAACCACGAGCGAACGAGCGCATATTTTAACAATGCAACGCGGCAGTGACACAGTCGCTCATTTGTTCCCGCGAGAAAACAACGGCACTCAGCCAAAAAATAATTTGAAAATAGTTTTCATCTGTAATAACTGCAGATTTCTTAATTCTAATTTTACCACGAGTGCTTTACTACTTTTAATTTGATTTACAATTGTGCAATTGAAGGTTCGAAGAATCATTTCATAATTGAAAAATCAAATCGGTGAATGAAATATTTTATGAATGTTTGAAGTTGTGCGTTCACGCGTGAAGCGCGTTGACTGTAAAAATGAAAAGAAATAAAAAATTTTAAAAAATGAAAAAATGACGCAAATTTGTTAAATGGATTATGAAAGAAGTTACTGAATGTGCATTTGGAAATATGTATGCAAGGAAAGTCTGTATTCTAGTTCAGTGGCTCACCATCATAGATGTAGGCAACAAAATTGTTATTTGTTTTGTTTAGAGAGATAATTACCCTGATTTGAAGACAATATTGACAGTTATCTCCATTTGGGTTCAATATGAGCCATTACATGTAAAAGAATAAATTAATTAATTAATGTTCCTACCTCACCATCCACATCATCATCATCATCATCATCATCATCATTACAGTTCTCTGCTGATTTGCTAGGCCACTCCATTTCTGAGACTGAAGCACGTTCTTCCGGGATGGGTGAGGTCTGACGCATATCAGATATACTGAAAAGCCCAGGCACACTGCGTGAAAGGCCCAAACCTTTATCCAAGACACCAGGGATGGAAAGTTCTGACATGACAGAGAAAGTGCTTCCAAGCTCATTTTCTGTGAATGATGATGAGGAGTTGACAGATTGCAGTGAACTGTTGCAACTGTCTAACTGGCTTTCGGCACTCTGGGATCTATGCAATAGATGTGGGAGCTCAAGGAAAGTTCTATCATCATAACCACCATATGAATGACGCTTGCCCTTGTCAATCATACTATTAAACGCATTGTCTACAAAAGACAGAGAAGCAGTATGCTTCATTCTAGTTTTCCTAATTATGCTTTTCTTCTTTCTTAGGATGACCGCTGCCGTGCATGGGGGCAACTCTTCAAGACTCTGAAAACGTGGTCTGACATAAGGTGGGCTGGTGCATGTTGAGGTGTCATTGTCATCCTTGTCCAATTGCGAGCAAGATGCAGAACGGTTCTCTGTCTGTAATACCTGATGTAATGGTGACTTAGATGGTATTCTTGTGCTACATGAACGCTGCCTTTCCTCAGGAGATGCCAGGCTCAAGTTAGACTTTACGATACCTCCATGTTTGGAACAATTTGAAAGGCCATTGGAAAGCAATGGATTGTTTATCTTTGCACATCTGTCAACACTTGCATTGTTTTCAAAGCTGTGTTCCGCATGTAAACTACAGGATGAAAAACTATCTTTGCTTTCCGAGAGTTTTGGTGACAAATGTTGAGAATGCAGTTTTCTAATATCTGGGAAACTGCTATGCATTGTTCCAACAGGTAATATACTTTCTCTAGGAGAGCAAGGTAAACTATTCACTTTGAGGTTTCTAACCAATCCCTGACCGCTATTGCAAATCTCGCCTAAGCCGCGAGTGATTAACTGCGCTGAGATATGATCACGCAACTTTTGTTCGCTCAATACACCGTGATTTGCTTCTCGTGACGACGGATCAGGAAATACGGGCGAACATCGCCTGAATTGAGTATCTGTCAAATTGTTTCTTGTTTCCTTACAAGATAAACAATCTCCTTGTTTCGATGAATCATCCTGCCCTGTTTGTCCAAAGGTCGAAGAACAACACTTTTCTTCGCAAACTTCTTCTTCTTTGTTTACTTTTTTATTCTGTAAACGTTCTGTGTTTTCACAAGTACATTTTTCTTCAGCAGTTCGGTTTTCTTTGCTTTGATTTCCACTACTGTTCCAGTCAGCTGTTGATTTAAGATCGGAAAAATTGTGCGTATAATTATTTTCTTGAAGGGCATCAATCATAAGTTCACTAATTCCAAGCGCTTCACTTCCCTCGTACAATGAATTAGATTTGTCTTTTGTAAGTTCATTAACCGGGTTGACGTCTTTGGTGAGATAATTTAATCGCCCATTTTCAAGTTCTCTTTCGAAATTTTCCAGATAGTCTGGCTGCTCAATGATCGGGTCTTCTTCGCCATCGTACGACTTGACGTGGAAAGTTTTACCATTTTTCTTGACAGATCGAAGGATCGCTGATTTGAACTTAACATCTTTCGAATTGAATTTTCGCGGTTTTTGCATTCCATAAGACAGGTTGTTGCCCATATCTGATTTTAAAATGTCACTACATTCGACGGTTTCCGAAGACGAATTTCCCTTCTCTGAGAAGTTAGACTGATCATCACCGCTGTTGCCTTCCAATTGACTCCTGCTCTCAACTTTTCCAATATCCTTTTTCAATTCATGGAAAATTGGCGATCCAATATTTGATGAGCTTTCATCAGTAGAAAATGAGAAAATAGGTGGAGCCGACCGTCTCTTCCATGCGTCAGAACTCTTTTCGGCAACGTGGGTGATATTTGGCGCTGTTTCGGGCTCAACACCATCTTTTCGAGCACCACTTGAATGCGAGTACGAGTCAAGCAGTTGTGCTGTGCGTGAAACCGAGTATCCCGTCATTTTTTGATAATGTTCAGGTCCCGTATCGATTGTTACCGAGCCAGAGGACCCCGGATAAAATTCTACCGTAAGTGACCTCTCGAAACACCCGCGATTTTCGCGATATTCTTCAACTCGAATGCACGGTGGAATCGCTGCCAGTGTTCTAGATTTTTCCATCAGACAGTCGTTGCAAGGATCCAGCGAATTGTCCAAAGAAAACGATCTCGCGAGGTAATTCTTCGGGAAAACCAAGGATTTTTTTGACCGTTTCAAGGAGTAATACTTGCTACCTTTGAAACGGGAATCGTTATCACCAAAAGAATCAATCGACGAGGAGCTGACAACAGTATCTGTTACCAGAGCATCGAAATCAGTACTGCTTGTAGCTGTTGAAAAATCTTTCGATAGCGAAGTCTTGGCATCCGCAACTGACGAATTTTTCCCACGGTTATTTTTGTCCTTTGAATGGCTGGATCGCTTGAATAAATTTGTCAGTATACTTAAGCTCTTAGATTTCGAGAGTGATGTCCTTTCCGTGTTTGTGTTAGCTCTCTGTCGTTTAGATTTGTGTGAGTTTTTCTGTTGAGCTGATCCAACTTGACTGCAACCTGCCAACTCACTGACGTGTGCAGGCCTCGAACTCGATTCCGCGGCATTTTTCTTTTCGCTCTGATTGTTATTACCGTTTGTTTGGCTTTGCTCAAATTTCCGCTTATCAAAACCATAGCTGTCAAGTGATGTTTTTCCATTCACGTAATGCGAGTGTAAAGTTGTTTTCGTGCCATTTAGCTGTTTGGTCGGCGGGCCGTTGTGTTTTTCTCGCCTCACGTGCTTGTCGGAACGATTCGCAAGACAATTTTCATGATCGTTCTCGAGAACACCTCGATGCTCTCCGTCAACACAGGAAGCTGACTGAGATGAATTTCTTTTTTTTAACCGCACTGAACGCCTCAAAGATCTCTGAAACATGTGGAGTCGCGACTTCCATCGTTTCGGGAGCTCGGGCAGCGCCATGGTAATATTTTCAGCGTCTGCTTGCGGCGATAACATTGCCTCGGCTTTCATCGAGAGTTTACAATTTATTCCCCCAGTTCGTCTATCTTCAGACTCCTCAAAGCCCGGTCAAAGGCAGACCACAGTTCCTGTGTAAAGAAACGTCAAAGTTTACAATGATATCTGTAAATCTCGAGGTAATATGAAAGGTCGATCTCAAAGTAAACGCTGTCGGCTTTCAGGCTCGGTTTGAATCCGCTCACCAGCTTCCGCTGTAACAGATCTTGTCAATTTCATTTACTCCTGCATTATTTAAACGTAAACATATCATCGCCCGAGCAACAATTATTACGTTCACAGATTTTCTTTGCAGTGCATTTCCACATGAAGCCGCACGAAATTATCGATTTATGACTGACAACTTCAATCATGTGAAAATATACTTCGGGCCATCGCTGCACAGCAAATTAACATCCGCTGTAGGTTTCAGAAGTTTTTTGATGGCTTCTAGCTCTTTGGGTAAAATCCACTCAACTATACCTATTAGTTCTAGTCAAATCTTTATCGATCGCAATTTTGAAGAGGCGGCATGAGTGATTTTTCTCGTAGCTAATAAACCTTGTAACCTTTGCAAATTTGCATTCCACGGGCCACTGGAAACAAAAAGCAATAACTACAAAGAACACGCACCGCAATTGGTTCTACCGAGTTGTAAACGATTAGCAAGGGTCCCGTAGCATGGATGAAATGGAAACACGAGACCGCTAAATAATGTAAGGTAAACAAACCGGCGGAAAGTGAAATCAACATAATTAAAATGATTGTATGTTTGTTTTTAAAAGGGCTTACAAACGCTTCACGTCACCAGTTTCCCTTCTCAGTTTTACGGCAGACCGGTTTCAGACAATAATTTGAAAAGAACAAAGCAAGCTGCAAATGGATTGTTCGAGCACATGACATCAGAGGGCAACCGATCCCGCCTCTGCAATAAAGCACGCTTTGACTCACATAGACAGACGCCCAAGGGATATTTTGAAGTGACCAACTGAGCGACCACATTTTAATCATCCAATTTGTCTTGGCTACAGCTATTCCCGATGACAAGCAAACAACTTTCGAAGAGAAACCTTATCAAGCAATCGTTGAATTCTAATTCTCACGCGTCCCCAGACGAGCAGCTTATTTTCTTAAACAAATGAGTAAATCAAGATGGAAAGAGAACGGGAAGAGATGCGTGAGGGTGAACATTACCCTTGTTTACGAAAATTTGTTATTTCCTAGGAGCTATTAAAAAAAAGCTACATAAAATGAAAAGAAAAAAATCCTTCGCGCTTTTAACTGTCTTAACTCAACTAAACTGTCGCTAGATTGACAGAAATACTGAGTTGTGGCATAAGTACGTGACACATTTTGAGTCATCAAAGCAAGCGTGACATAGGCCTAAAGCACCCTCTCAGCTGTTGTATATGCTCACTGGCCGTATCTCTCCACCGAATATGAAATCACAACGTAAGGAGTCCATAATGCCTGAGAACGATAAGCTCGCACCACGTGATTTTCGTAGCTCAAGCATCAGTAGAGTGTAGCCTCCTACACAGACACCCTTTGGACACATCACCCAATCCCCCCACCCCCTCCCCCGCGACAAATCCTGAAAGGGTCGTAAGGAGGGGAGGGGGAGTCGAGATCACGTTTCACGGAAATTAAATAGGTCCTTTTACGATTGATGGGTAAGCAAAATCGGCATTTCACGTTTCACGAAAAAAATAGTATTTTGGACACGAACCTGCGTAACTTGTGAGATTTCAATTGTTACGCCCAAAGCATAACCTTATCCGTCCGCTTCTTGTTCTGCGAGCGACGCAAAAAGAGATCCGTGAAAACCTAGTATATGGCACGGTCACACAATAATGTTATCATTTCACGGAGAATTATCTTGGAGAATCACGGTTCACGGCTTCCATTGAAATCACGAATCATGACAAAAAAGATACAAGCCTTTTCACAATCACAATTATCCGGCACTTTTTGGTCGCTTAAGTCTGCAGTGCAAGAATAAGTTACTGCAAGCTGGCCGAAATGATGATTGATTTACCGAAAGGGGTCCCGCTCTCCGTTTTTTCCTCATCCGTCTTGTTGGAGCAAGAAAACTCGTCATCTTGAGTCACTCCTTCTCCCTTACCATGACCAGGGTCTCTATTTAATGGATCTTCGGATATCCACCACTACAGAGGAGATTTCTGAGATTTCAAACTTCAGTTTACGCCAGAGCTGTGAGTGTTACAGGTGGAAGTCGGGTTTTTAACAGATATTCAAAACAGTAGCTAATTTGTCGACTTTGTTAGCTTTTCCTTTATAGTTCGTAGATCAATCTGGTAAAAACATCAAAATTGCATTTGTCCCAAAATCAGATACAGCCGAATTTCTCCTTCAGGAAGTTTATTTACTAGAAAGCAGTTACACTGTTGCCAAGTTTTAATCGATCGATGGGTCCTTTGCGGAATTTTAAGAAACTGGCACGTGACAAAGTCGATCGCCAATAAAAAGCGCGAAAACAAAGTTGCCAATTTCAAGACCACTTTAAATATAAATAGTCTATTTTTCTTAGATTTTGTGTATGAAATTTTCATTCTTCAGCCCAAAAAGAGAACTTGATCTTAATTTAAACGGTGGATGTGATATAAAATGGCGATCTGCAAGATCGTTACACACTGTATGTATGCTAAACCAAGATAAAACAAATGACTCGACAAAACTCAGATCCCCCGGCCGGGGGAGACCCGGGGAAGACTCCCAAATGAAATAGTCGGGGTACTCGTCAGAAAGAAAGAGACCAATCTGGGCATGGATCGAGTTTATTTGACCCCTAAAATATACTACTTAAAACGGAATAGGCTTGGCATCAGCTGTTCAAGAAAGGGGCCTGGGCTAGAAGACTGAACTCGAGAGACCCGCGAAAATCGACTAAAAATGGAAGTAAGAGTGTTTTTTATTTTATCATTTCCCGGTCTTCGAGTGCGCGCTACAACAAACTTTGACAGCTAGTGACAAACTAGTGGCGTTTTGTCATGAAAACCCAAAGTGTGCAGAATCCTTGATTTATACTAATAAGGGAGGCGAAGGGAGGCGACCCGCGGCCGCCCCCGCCCCCACCCTCCCTTCCTCTCCCGGGACAAAGGAAACCTAATATCCTCAGAAAATTGGTAATGCATTACAAAATATATATCGGCCTTACAATGTATTAGTAGCTGTCATATAAAGAAAATCGATTCTAGCCATGCATCCCAACATGTGTTAAAATACTCGTTCATATTGAGCCTCTCTGTCATTTCAAATGGTGTTTGATATTCTTTAAGATGGTGACTGTACTGTCACATCTACTTTAGGGTGTACTAAAGGAAACTAAAAAAGGCAAATAAGCGGGAATTTTATTTTTCTCGGTTTTTCCAATGTTGGGTCGCCTAGACGATGTCAGTAGGAACACTTTATTTGGATGGCGTTAGGCTCAAAAAAAAGTATCGCCTGAGCTGAGAGAAAAATTATATTACTGGATGTGTAATTGACCATTGAGTAGAAGAATCAGTTTGCGTCAAACCACTTTGCAAATAAACTTGTAGATGTTTTATGACGCAGGTATTTGAAAGTTGTGCAACTAGGGCTCAATTTGCTTAAAGTCAAAATAATTATGTTCTTTACAACAGGTCTCTCTCATGGCCATGACAGTCAGGATGAACGCTGTCCGCTCACAAAGTCTATCAACAGTTTACTGACGTTAGTCGACTTTTGTCCACCGATTCTTGAAGACACCAGGACTAGCGATTAGTAAGGTGTGTGTGATTCAATGAGTCAATCACCGTGATTTGTCTCAGTAATACCGGCTCCATTGCATAATGATCAAATTGAAAATGAGCTTGCTCGGGAACATTAATATGGGGTGCTTTTTTAAATTTTGCTCTTTGTGAAAGGCAATGCATTTTGCCAGCAATCTAAGAATTGATTCTACTCTTCGCTTTCTGGCCGTTGGTGATTTTGTCACCTTTAGCCAAAAAAGGTTATGTTTCCAGTGTTTCGTTAATAACTTACCATGAATCTTTCAGTAGACAGTAAAGCATTTGACAAACAAAACAGCAATTTGTAAAAATAAGTAAGAAAATCAACAAATGTCAGTTTGAATGAAAACGTCAAAGACAACATCAACAACAGACCCTTTACGATGATTTGTAGCGCGGCCAAATAAATAAATATATAATATAGATGAAAAGGTCATAATAATGTTGACACTTTGGATATTGGCTAAGTGGAAGGGAACCCAATTAAGAATATCCAACTACGACAACAAAACAAAAATCAGTATATCTTGATGTGTTATACCTGGAGAAATATCAGTCTAACGGATGAGGGCCTGTTCTTGTCGACTCAGTAAGTTACTTTATGTACAGACTAGACCGGTAGCTCGGATCAGATTCCGGCATAAAATCAAACTTTAAAGGGAAAATCTAACTCACGGGCATTTGATGTACTTCAATTCAACGTTGATGTCGCGTGCTCACGTGACCTAGCGTAACATCTTAAGGCTACTGCACACTAGCCGATTTTCTGTCGGCCGACAAAAAATCTTCACTTTTCGGCTAGTGTGCGGTGATTTCAGACAAGTCTGCGACAAAATCGGGGCTTGTTGGGCGATATCTGGCAGTGCTAGATCTCAAAACGTCTTGTCGGGCCTTATCGGCTAGTGTGCGGTGGATCAAGACAATTTTTCGGGGCTCGTGCGCACCTCAACCAATGAGGAATTGTCATGAGAGTCACTTGAACAAGCGTCTTTTCCAACATGGCGGAGATCGACCAGGCCCCTAGCCTAAACTCGGTAAAAGGTCCCTAGTCAGCCTCCGTCATTTTCGATGCCATCGAAATTATTGGTTTAGCAGCAAGAGAAAATGATTTTCTCTTGTGTAGCAGGTATAGCATGGTGAAGAGAAATCTTATTGTTTTACTGTAAGCTGTGTTCCTGAAGGTATGTTTAATTATCTTGGGTAATTTCATCGTGATTTTTCTTCGTTTCGACAGGTTCCGAAAAAAAATATAATATCCAAATTCTCGCATGTAAACAAAAACAAAGGTGTGGCTGACTAGGGCCCTTTAATAAATATCGATACTGATCATAGAGGTTGCTCATATCAAGATTTCAAGCATTATTATTCGTATTGCGTGCCTTTGTGAGTAAATTACATACAAAACAGTGAATAAAATGTTCACGCATTGTATTGATATATTTGCTGTAAATTGAAGGTTTTCCGTTTTTAGTTTCCTCAATTTTTTTAGCCGCCAACCACAAAAAATAACAAAACAAAACAAAATCAAAACAAACAACAAACAACAAACAAAAAACCTGGGCGCGGGAAAGCTATGATGTCCTAATAGACCATTTTACAGTTGTCTGCTCAGTGGCCTGGCCTTTGAATGGCAGCGAGGCTGCCGGTGACCTTGTTTTGATACAGACCTCACTGCTTTTGTTGTGTAAATCAAGGTGTTCATATGTTAACTAGGTGCATTTACATGACAAATGCAGAGAGGTCTGTATCTAAGCAAGGTCACCTCCAGCCTCACTGCCATTCAAAGGCCAGGTCACCAAGGAGACAACTGTTAAGTGGTTTATTCTCCAAACCTCTTCTTCCGTTTCTGTGCACTCACTGAAAGCCAATGAACTTAAATTACTAACATCTCTCTCAGGGATTAATTGATCGCAATCACATTGCTAGTCTACTTGTCAGTCAGTGTAACTCAGTTGAGCTCATAAACACCACCATCGTCAGCGTGACTCACTTTGATCGGATTGACTATAACGGTTAATAGCTTTATGTACAATTAGAGAGAAATATGTTTAATAAGTAGTGGCGACCATCAACTACTAGCTAGCATGAAAATAGGATAAGATCTGGCTCCTCTATAATTAAGTTGATACGTGCAGTCGCGAGACTTCGTTCATAGTCAGGCGCCACCCGAGCGACTGCTGTAGCTGTATCCGGTGGCTAAGATCCACATGCTAGCCTACAAATATTCCCTTTTTGTGAGTATTGTTGTATCTTTTGCAGACATGAAAATGATAAATGGGATTACAATAGGCTGAAAAGCAAACTTCGGTATGACTTCCAAGTGCCCTTGCTGTTTTAATTCCTCCTTCTTGTTTAACCTGCTGTCGATTTCTTTTTTGCTCAGAGAATGCAACCCGTGAAATGTAGCCCAAATTCCGGATTAAGACCCTATCAGCTTTGCCGAAAAATTGTATCACAAGATATCCGTTTCTCAAAGAATCGGGCTCTATGCCTTCATGAGCTATGAATAGATGAGACGTAACTGCGGAA
>CM042755.1:19750916-19760916 GCA_022496165.2 Catalaphyllia jardinei
TTCGTCATTTATTGAATTAAAAACTATATCAAACAAAAATAAACTCTGGTATCAGCTCGGAGTATAAAACACAAAACAAAACCAGAAACTTAACAAAAGTCAAGAAAAAAAGAGACAGCAAAAATGAACATGACTGTAACACGTGATTAAAAGCTCTCCGTTTTCGTGTAGACCAAAAACGTTTTCAAAACGGAACTTTTCGAAAACAATTGCGTCATGATAATCTTTTTTTCCCGTGATAATCCCTTTCAGTGGAAAATTCTTGGACTTCACGGAATCTTACTCAATCAGCTTACTTTGTGTCCATCATGACAATGAACGAATTTATTTGGTTCATTTAAAGTAAAACAAATTCATACCATGGTTTTGAGAGTGTCAGTGGAGAAAAAACAACTATTAATATTAATTAAACGAGGTCAGAGTGCCATCCTGCGTATGCCAAACACTCGCACTCGTTTCAATCACCTGCGAACATTGTAGGCCACCTCCTGAATCTGCTTTTGTCAAAATACAATAGATGAAAATTTAACTAAAAGAAGTCGATTCTAATTATAACCTCGATATACGACACACTAGACAATATACTTTTATTGTTGCAGAAACTAACCAATTAAAAAGAATGTTTTCGTTTTAGTTAGCTTATTTTTTCAGATGTCCCGACTGGTTGTAAATACCATAATTTGCGGCATCGCAAACAAGTCTAGGAGAGGAAAATTTAACTTCAGAACATAAATTGTGTACTAAATTGTCACTCATGGCAGTCTCTCTGACTTCATTAATGACTTCTTTGAAGTCAGGGTTACAGAATAATTCTGGAAGTGTTAGAAACACCACAGTTGCTCTACTTTTATTCGGCCTGAATGCTGTTGTGGAAAGTGAAGATTTCTTTCAGTGTCCGCCAGACAATTTTTCTTTTTATGCCAGCTGCTTCATTATTATTCCTGCTCTTCTTTTATTTCTGGTGACGCTATTTCTTCACAACGGATTTTGGAATTTTGTTCGCGGATGTTGCTTCTATAAAGAACCAGAAAAACAAGGTTTAAAACGATTCTGTTGCTGCCTTTATCCGCGGTGGAGATGCGACAAATCTCTTATCGAAATAATCTTTCAAAGTTCCTTGGCTGGATTTTTATGGATTTTTTGGACTCTCTTGCAGCGTGATTATTATATCTGTGCTGTTCTTGGAGGCACAAAGGAAGCAAAGTTAATCAACGCTACAGCAGAAGAGAGTTTACAAATCGACGCCGACTACGCAAATGCGGGAAAAACCTCTCAAGCAGCTGCTTTGCTTTTGCTCGGCGGTGCATTGGCCACGGCCTTCGTGGTTCTTTCCATTCAGCGCTGCTGCTTTCAGAGAGAAATCGGCTCTTTACCAAGTCCATACCAATATCAGAAATTAGAGTGCGAAGCGGCAATTGACACGTTCAAAGAAAACATGGAGAAGCTTGCAAAAGGACAAGGTAAACGACGTGCGGACTTGTACTTTGCAACCACGAGCAAAACAAATCCTTCCAATGTGCTAAACAATACTTACCAAAGCCTCGTCAAGATAAATAAATTTGACGACGCGTTTCCCTCTTTGGAGGATTTTCAATGTCTTCAGGCACAGGCGGCAGTCACTGCGTTCAAAGAAAGAGTTGAACATGAAGGGAAACAAAAAGTCGAGCTGACATTCGTTGACTCGACTTGGCGCGAATACGAAGAAAGCTACGCATTTCTTCTGGTCCGCAAGGCGCATGAAGAAATGTCAGAGCGATATCCACGATCAACAGGCGATAGAACCAAGCCATATGTAAGGGAAAGAGAAGAGAAGAAGGATGCGAGCGCAAGTGAAGCTTTGGAGCTGATAACTAATCCCGCAACCGGAGATGACTTAAACTTATCCTAATGAACAGCAACAATTGTTATTTTTACAATTTGCAAAGTTGTTAAATCCTTTATTTATAGGTGCAGAGGTCCGTGTACCCTGAGTAGTAAAGACGCTCATATGACCGGTAACCCATCACATAGCCGTATTTCGCCCACGTGATCGCTGTCGACGAATCAGAAAGCCGGATTTCATCCAAAAAGGTGCTAGCAATTTACAGTTAATCAGAGGACGAACTAAGAATTCAAGAGGGGACCCCCATGAAAGTGAAAGTCCTCCGTATTTTCAAACAGCCCACCAAACTCGGCAGAGTGTTGGGATCGGTCTCACGGATTTCCGTGGTAGGATTTAAAAAATGGAACACTTATCCAAGAATCGATAAAATACTTAAAGTATCCTGCCCAAAGATACATGTTCGTTCAGTTTAAGGTTGCGTAATCCAAGGTACACTTTTCGATAAACGAATGCAACAACAAATAAACAAACAGTTTCTAAAGTAGACCACCAGGTAAAAATTCTATTTAAAATTGTACAATCCACAAGGGCCACTGTCATAGTAGAGCATGCAACTGTTAGCATCAACGCAGAGAGCCAGACACCTATCGCATTGATACGGGAATTTGGTTGAGGCGTCAGTGTAAAAGTAGTAATAGTGGCAGTGCCAGTGGCAGTGGCCCCGAGAGGGGGCGCAGACCGGGTCCCGGCCTTGTGTTAATTTATGTAGGTAAGTAATGGTCAGGACGACATGTTTTTGCCGCAGTAATTTATTTTGCGGCTTCTTTTATTGTTATTTTTGTTACTTTAGTTATGTGATGTTTCTTAGGGCTTTAAGAGCTTGTCTTCCTGAGTATCTTTATTAGCTCTTTTACCCTTTTATGAGTGAAAAGATTTTTGTCTAGTCTTACTAAATTTATGTGTTTCAATTCAAAGCTTAAAAATTTTATTTTGTTGAAAGCGGTTTGTGTTGAAAGCTATCGTACATTTTTTTATTGGTTAAGTACTCTCGTAAAGGCGAAAGAATTTTTTTAGAAATAACTGAACTTTTTGTCTATGACGTGATACATCTTTTGTTTAAGACTTATTTTCAACTGGTTGAATTTCATTTTTTAAGCGCAACAATTATTTTCTAGCTTCATCTTGTCATCTTTGCGTGCCTGTCTACTTCATTCAGCGTCAGGATTGGGTATCTTGTGTGACTGATACAGGACGTGTAGTGAGCGTTTCATTATCATATAGCTGTGAAAAAGCTGAAAAATTACAAAGCAAATTTGAATGAGATACCTTCGAGTGGCTCTTGCATGACTTACAAAATGTAAAATAGTTAAGTAGCCCCTAGGGATTCATCATGCCTGCAAGCACGCCTAGAATACTTTAAATTAGCACGAGCCACACAATGAAAACACATTTATATAGAAATCACCTATTCGAGTCTTCCGAGTTGATGTATGGCCGTCAACATTTCGGTGCCACTAAATCACAAAGTCCGGTACTCTACATGTTAATGTCATAAACTGGATGCTTAAATGAATAAGAGTTGTTGATCTAGACCTTAAGAAAACAAAAAAGAAATCGGAAAATTTCTACGGATGAAAAGAGGAACTCTTAGCGAAACATGATATCCTTGGATACACCGGCAAGACTTATATACCAGAAAATTCTTCAATCACAGACAATATGCAAGAGTTGCTTTATTTCTTTATTCTTATCATCTGACTTTTTGAGGATGTATTAATACAGTAAGAAGAAATTGTATGTTTATTATTAGCACTTGAAAACTTACATTTTTGAGCATGAGAACTGTCAAGAAGTGGCTCGACCACTGTCAAAACGGAAACTGACTTAACCAATTTTGTACGTGACGAACAAAGTACTCTTACTTTTAAAAATGTGAAAAATTGTTTTATCCCAAGACAGACAAAGTGTTGATGTTGGCTCCCTGACTATTTTATGAAGTGCGCAATCTTTCAAGTTTAATCAGGTCATTCATGTAATAAAACTCACATTATTCTTTCTTTGTGTAACTGAAGCATGAAGAAATATTTCTTGAATTAACTTGAAATTGGTAGAAAAAGTGCTAATTTTATTAATAAGCCGCGACTAATTACTCAATTACTACTTTTTCCTGTTCATTTAAATTTTTGTCGTTCTGGTTCTGGTGCGCTTCAACAATACCTTGAATACAAGAATTAGGAGACATTCGACAGTTTTAGATTGAGCGGGAACTATGGAGGCCCGTTCTGGTCAAAATTGTGATAATAAAATTGCCCCATTAGTCATTTTTTTCAGCCACTGTTGTACTTTTTATTAGCTTGTTGTGTATTTTCATCGGCCGTACAATTTTTGTCTTGGTGGTTGCTTATTATTTTTAGCAACGTAAATTATTTTAATTTAAGTCTGGTTAATTTTTTTATAGGTTTTACCAATGAATTTTTTTACTCGTACTGCAATTTATTTTTGACTGTACTGAGAATTATTTTTTGATTGGCGCTGAGAATTATTTTTCACAGTATCGCGAATTTATTTTTTGGCCTACAATACATTGCGGGCTTGCGATTGAGGGGGACTGGTTCGGGTGCTTGGCGGCCATTTTGAAAATTGTACGAGTGCTTTCTAAGAGAATGCCAAGGCGAAACATTGTCATAGAAAGAAACGAAAGAGGATTTCAGCTTTTTTCACAAAATCTGAACGTAGTCGTTCTGTGTGCAAGTGATGAGGTTTTCTGGACCGAGGATTTAATAGAAGAGACTACACAGCGGCTGCAAGACTCGTACGCAAAAACTTTCACCCTTATTGAGCCCCAAATGAACGATCCCCTTCCTTGATCATGTGCAACGTTTCAAGAGCAATGTGCAATCTCTTCAAAGACTTTTCGTTTCTTGAGAAACTTCTGTATCAAGAGCAGAGAATTATGTGCCATTTTATCCTCAACTAAGTCCAAGGATGGACGGTCATGGACCTGGAAGACCGGCCTTGAACATAATAAAGGAATTTGCGCTCTATGCATTTTTCGTGGCAAAAAAAATAGCGCCCAGCTGCTTCACCTAAGTGTATCATCGTTTCAAAGGAGGTGAAGGGCGTTACGAGTAAGTAATAATTTTGAACAATATTCAGACATATCTGATGATGAGTTAGATGAAATCTACAAAGAAATAACTGCAGTGGATACAAATTTCAGCAGTGGTGGATTTCTCACACGAAATATTGGTAGGAGACGATTTTTTGGAGGCTTGGGATTTCTGTGTCAAATAGCATTTTAAAACTCAGTTTGTTGTTTCTTCATGGAGGAAGGATTTGAATTCAACCTAGATATAAACTAGACCTATAGCTAAGAGGTTGTAGAGTGCATTGCCCTAATAATAAATTTTATTATGGTAATGTCAGTCTCGAGGTTCATTGAGTCAGGTTATTTCAATCAGGCTATTACAAAATAGTCATTTTGTGTCCTTGAGACACATGATGAGAGAGGGAGAAGTCAGATGTATAAGAATCACAATAAAGAAACTCACTTTGAAAGATTAAAAAATAATCTTGTTTAGACCCACACCCTCCACCTCCCTGCAAAACTCAGCTTTTGTACCCGTTTTATATTCACCAGTTTTCTAATGAGAGGCACGTAGTCCTTCATTCAAGGCTAGTCCATGCAATAGCTCCTACTTGCATTTTTCATTAACAACAAAAGTGGTAATGACCTTTATAAAGCTGTTAAACAGTTGTCTCCTTTTTTGTGATTCTTTTTGTTTGTTTTTCGCTCCAAAAAAGTCCACAACAATGAAGTAAAGTAGTGAACACTATCAGAATACAATAATTGAAACAATTCAGGAAGACATTTTGGAGTTCATTAGCCACAATGCTCATGCTTGAGTTCTGTAGTCTAATTCTTGTACTAAGAGGGGTATTTCTCAGAAACCATATAAAGAATTTTCCTAAAAAAAGAGAAAAATGATACTTGGGTTGATAACGTAAACATTTTATTAAAGGAAAGTAATGACAAAGTACAATGTTAAATACCAGCTAAGAAAGTAAACTTTGTTACCTCTATCCTTAGCTGTGACTGAAGTATTGACGAATCAATGGGGTTTCAGAAAACACTATTTGGAGATCTCAGTTGAGTACATACAATACTGATTCAAACCACCATTACTAAAGCCAACCAGTTGCAAAAGATAACTAAAGTCACGGTCATGCAGGAACATCCAAGATTGAAAATTATTTTCTGTCAGTTAACTGAACACTATTCAAACTCGAAATGACCTAACGTTGTGATGTTATCATTGTCTAACATGGCCACCAGAATATTTGTGATTCAAGCTGTGGTATAATGAAAAAACCGTCAAAACAAACTGTCACCTTTCTATAAATTAACTCTTGACAAAGCATAGGTTTCAATTCAAACTTGTAATCCTCATTTCTGTAAAGAGCCTTTTGGTAGCAGAAAACATAACTGTTAACTCTACAATAACATTATTGGAATCTGCTAAAGTGGAATTCAAAGAGCTTCGTGGACTTCTTACTGCCGCAGTATGAGTGGAGTTCACTAGCTGAGAAATTCTACAGATTTCTGTTATGACATTATACAAAGATGGCTAACGATTCCTTTCAGGTTTTGTAAGAAAAGCTGAAATCCTCTTTCGTTTCTTTCTCTGACAAAATTTCGCCTTGGCATTCTCTTAGAAAGCACTCGTACAATTTTCAAAATGGCAGCCAAGCTAGAAAGTCAAACACCTGAACCAGTCCCCCTCAATCGCAAGCCCGCAATGTATTGTAGGCCAAGAAATAAATTCACGATACTGTGAAAAATAATTCTCAGCGCCAATCAAAAAATAATTCTCAGTACAGTCAAAAATAAATTGCAGTACGAGTGAAAAAATTCATTGGTAAAACCTATAAAAAATTTAACCAGACTTAAAATAATTCACGTTGCTAAAAATAATAAGCAACCACCTCAAAACAAAAATTGTACGGCCGATGAAAATACACAACAAGCTAATAAAAAGTACAACAGTGGCTGAAAAAAATGACTGGGGCAATTTTATTATTACAATTTTGACCAGAACGGGCCTCCATAGGCAACTCTTAACACATCCCATGCTGAAAACGTAATTGGTTCTTCAGAGTGATGAGTCTTAAGTACAACCCTTGCCCAAAATGTATTTTCTCATTACCAGTTTTCTCATATTGTTTTTAATGTTAATTCTGAAAATTTGGTTCTTCGAAGAGGTAAATCTAAAGTACATCCTATTTTAAAAAACTATGTTAACTGTGAGAATTTGGTTCTTCAAGGTGGTAACTGTTAGATACATCCCATGCTCAAAATCTATATTCTCATTACTCGTTTTCTCGATTTTTGTTTAACGCTAATTCTGAAAATTTGGTTCTTCATCAAAACAATACCTCTGGTTTATCTTTTTCTTAGATTTTGATCATTCTTGCATTAAAACTGTTAAAATTAACGTGAGTAGAAATAATGAATGCACTTATCTGAGCTTTGATATTCCGAACAGTAACCTTGGGCCAGAGTCCAATAGAAGACTGCGATCCAAGATGGCTAAATTTTCTGATATGTTGCGTTCGATTGCCTGGAGAGAGGGAAGAAAACAAATATTTAGTTAAGACTTTTTTAAGCTCAGTCAACTGATACATTTGAAGTGTATGGTACATACGGTTGATAACTATAGATTTTCAGGACAACAGAAGTGATTTCCATAAGGATTTCCATGAAAACCACTATGGTTTGTATTGTTCGCTCTTCTAAAGTGCACGGCAGATAATATTTCTAAATTGGTTAATGGTATAAGGTAGCTATTTAACCTTGATTTAATGATGATTGAAAAGATTTTTTAGGATGTTTTACGTTGTGACATTCTTCTCTCAACCTAAATGTTTTCAGACCCCTCATTGTAATTCCAACAACAAAATGAAAAATGTAAGATGTTCCTGTCCATAATAACTCACCCCCTCCCTTGCAAAAATAACCTACGCCAACAGACCTGCGACCAAAAACTCTTAAAACTAACGGTAGTCTCAATACATAATCATTAACGAAATTTTACAGTCCACCTATACTTTGTTGATGCAAGTTGTGGCATTTAGTGGACAACAAGACGACCGTACACTTATACAGTAATGGTACCGAGACTTGCCAATTTTGCAATTCGAGTACGATTTTTAACACTCGTGGGCTGAAGAAAAAATTAAAACACCATTATCTTCTTAAATGAGCTAAGATATTTTTCTAATGGTCATCTGAAGCCAGAGGTTAAGCTTTGCAAACTGCCATTTGATGAATACATTCAGACTTGCAGCACATCCAGTTACTCATCCAAGAGATGGCATGCAGAAGAAACGGCAAAACTTACAAGTTATTTTTATTCACCTTGGTTTACTTATGATTGTTTGTTGAACAGATAACTAACTCAAATCCTTGCTCGTAGTGAAGAGAGTTGCATCATAATTACCAAAGTTCTTGCCGTCAAAGTAATAATGTAATATTTTCTGTTAATTAACAATTAGACTACGAGCCCGAGTTTTCTACGAGCAGATAGTCAACTCGGCTGCGCCTCGTTGACTATCGCTCGTAGAAAACGAGGGCGAGTAGTCTAATTGTTTTAGTATAAATTTACCGTAGTCTCATTGCATAAAAAGAAAACAAATGTCAAGTAACGCGTAGAAAAGAACTGTTTTATCATGTTGCATCAGGTTCAAACGTGATGCGCGATGTGCGCTGATGCGCAACTGTTGACTATTAGCACTGATAGAAAACGGTAATATAGCCAATCAAATTCACGGATTCACAATAGACTACGGTAAATTTATAGTAATGTATTATCATGTATTTCTATTTCACTTGGCAGCGTAAGAATGAGTTGATAAAGGACAGGCGCTATTTATAACGAAAAGGTTTTAGCGATATTTACCACTTAATCGGCTTTGTTCTCTATGGAAAATAAACCAGCCACTATCTTTTTCCTCACTGAGCTCTGTATGACAGGCGCCAGGTGGCTTATGGCCGACCGGGTTGGTGTCCATCTCAAGGCAACCTTAGCGAGTATGTGACCAGGCCATCGGATTTATTTGCAGTTGATTTCCATGGCAACATTCCAGCAACCAGTTTTACTGTCAACAGATCCGGGATTAATAGCATTTTTCAATGCTTGGAGCCATCGAGGTCAATTTTCTTCTTAATTATTGTTTCTAATCAAAGAACTGTTTCAAAAGCCAATTGCTCTTTTGTTGGCAAACGAGTAGAAATACTGCTAGCCTAACGAGTTTACAAATTCCTGTACTTGGGAGGTGAATGAAGATTCTAATTTAACTTCTTTTTCAGCGCAAGGCCGGGGGGGGGGATACTTACACTAAACAATTAGTTCTTGTCAGAACTCTGATGGCCACTCCAAAAGGCGATCTAGTCGCCGCCACTCTCGCCGTCGTTGATAGCAAAACTTTGGATGTTCAAAAAACATTACAAGCCTACATAAACGTTTCAATATACGCACTTCTCTTCAAGTCACCCTCTCAGTATTAAGAAGGGTCTTATATTAAAGGAGAAGCTTTGCGTTTACTGAGAACAAACTCGGTTGAAGAAACTTTCGAGTTATGAAAGCTATAATTTCGGGGAACTCGTCTACTCGAGTGAGACAACTCGCCGAAAATATTATAGCCGAAGTTAAATTCTAATCACGAAACGAGGCTCTACAAAAGTCAAACATCCAGAAATGTTTGCCTTTATCACGACTTTGAACCCAGCGCCTAACCTAAGAAAGGTTCTTATGAAACATTATAACCGAGAAAAATAGACTCGGTCAAATTTATTTCGAACCTGCAATTGTCGCCTACAGGAAGGACAAGTCTCTTTACGACCTTCTGGTCAGAGCTAAAGTTCCTTCGCACATTTAACAACAACATTTTGGAGTTATAAACGGTAAGGGTCAAGTGAAAATATTACAAAAGTTTAATACGGGGAGGCTCCGCTCCGAGGTTCAACCGCTTACCCTTTTAGATACCATTTTGGCAGAAAAGGTACCCCTTTTATATACCTTTTATTGAAAAAAGATACCCCTTTCACATACCTACTTTAGGAAGTTTTGTTCTCATTTTCATGTAGTGCTCAATAAATAAACGGATACAGCCGTAAAG
>CM042755.1:19765916-19795600 GCA_022496165.2 Catalaphyllia jardinei
CAGCTTGCACGGTGATACCATTGACTCGGTGGGAGGTGCCCCACCAGAAAAAGATTTTTCGCGGCGATCGATGTTGTCCCAGGGGGGAGAGATACCGACAAAAGGGCGGATGTTTTCAGGAGGAGGAACTTCGTTACGAGGAGTTGCCGCCATCTTTTGAAGGCACAGTGTGATATTTATCTCTTCTAGTTGGGAGTAAGCAACTCGGTGGCCACATCGGTTCAAGATTTGGATACGGTCAACATTTTTGATTTGACGGTATACGGTAGTAAGATATGCTTTGGAGGCTTCTGCCTTCCACCGCATATATCAGGTCTTGTCCTGATGACATTATAAGGTTATGCGTCCTTGGCGAGCAAGATCCCATTCCTAAAAAGCTATTGCTACCCGTCATGAGAGTATATGAGAACTTTTTTGACTGCCTCTGGGGTGTTCACGGAAATTTCGGTCAGGTCAGATAGTTTTGGAGGCCATGAGGCTTCGGTATCTTGAGCTTGGATCGCTTCTTTTAGGCTAAGGGTAGTAAATGATATATCGCTAGTGCTAGGCAAAGTAGTGTAACTCTTCTCTGTAACTTGCTTTTCTAAATCCAGTCTCAAGGGACCTCTAAATTCGTCCTCAAGACTTCTTCTGAAATGGGTTGTTGTGGATTATGATATTTCTAGTTCTCCTTGAGAATTAACAAAAGAAGTAATTAGGACATATAACTCGCTCAATCTCGCAATCCTAGGATTTTTTAGCAAGCCGGTTGTAATGTTTGAACAATTTGTCATAACCCTGCAATTCGGCACGGGAATATTCGGTATACTCGCTCTCTTCTTTCTAATCCCCATTGACAGGGATATTTCGGGTGTAATTGCAATAGTATGACCTTTGGTAGCACGCTTTAGCAGCCACTAGCTCTCTAGAGACGACAGCCAACATTCTGTGTTCATTTTTTCCTACAGCAGCCTTTCTGATCGTTTCATCGGCGCGCATATCCACGCACTGAAACAGTTCCTCCCTTTTACGAGAGTTCCTGGTGTATTTATCCTTTTCGCAAAAGATACAAACCTGCTGATAAATTATACTAGGATTAGCCAGGGGTTGTCGGATGGAAGATCCATGGCCGTTAGTGGAGTTACAATTTGCTTTCTCTTTCGCTTCCAATTGAGATAACTTGTCAAGGTTTCTCTTCAGCGTAAATATGCTGCGGCATTGCCTATGGTAAGCAACTTTAGGTAGTTCTCTTTCTTCTAGAGTTTTTGCGATCTAAACAATCGGTACATCCTATAGCATTTTGTGGTTACGAATAGTTGCAGCATTTTAAAGTGTTTTCCAAGACTTGAGGTCCTTTAAGGCTGTCATATCGTTGCAACAGTAAATTATACATTCTTCCTCTCTCAGTTGTTGTTTACCGTGTTCTCCATTGTCTATGACTTTTCGTTTGGCTCCTTTGGAACAAAAGTAGAAATATGTAATACGAGGATATCGTCCACGATGTAAAAAATACTTTTAGATTAGGGGGTTATAAAATGAAAAGATGGCTTTGGCTTCCTTACAATTCTGGACTTTGATAATCGCTGGTTATTGACGAACTCGAATGGCTAACTTTTTCATTATCTCCGCTTTAAATTGCCAAAACGACTTAAGAGAAAAGAAAAATTCGAGCACGGTATCCTTCATTGGCCCACACTGGGATTCATAGGCTCAATTATTCAAAGTCCACAGATATAGTTCGAAAATGCTCTGAGTGAGAGTGCGTGAGTTTATCTAATTATCAAACTGCATTGGCCTCTCGAATGACTGTACATTTCGGAAATATTTTAACTCTTTATTGACAAAATTGATTCTTAAGGTAATAATGGTCTTTATTATTATTATTTATAATAGTCTTTATTAATGTACAATAAAAAGGTAATAAAATAGTGACAAACAGACACTCACTTGCCTTAATTACAGTCGCCATCTTGGATTTTACCCATGAGGCATTGTGAGTACAGGCTCGATGAATTATTTCTTATGTTATCGTTTTTGAAAAATATCCAAATCTAAGATAATAAAGCTATGAAAAGCGCTTCTTTCTTTCATTTTAATATCATAAATAAGGTTTTCTATAGCACTTCTAAAATTCAGCGTCGTTTTCATGCAAAAGGGGTCTTCGGGGATATTTCAGTGCTTCAAAAATACAAAAAGCTACCGATTTTAGATTGATATCATGAATTTTTGGAATCAACTTAAAACAAGCTTCAAATCCGCACCACTCTCGATTAGTCCCTCGAATTTGTACATTTGAGGGGCTCTGGCCCATCGACTAAAACAGTGCCCTGCAAATTCGGCGGTGGGGGGGGGGGGGAAGGAGGCAAACTGTCTGGTAGTGTTGCCAACGCATTTTAATCCTAACAATTTCCTTTTAAGATTACTTCAAATGTCACTCCTATTCAGGTGTACCCCCGCCTTAAAAGTGTACGGAGCCATATTAAATAAATGAAGAAACTGAAGGAAAACTGGGCTCCTCTCATCAATATCAAATGAGGACGTGGTAAGCACTTCATCATTTTAAGGTAAATCGTCCTCTATTTATTCTCAAGTTAATTCGCTCTTAGACTGGTGATTGGCTGCTTATTAAAACAATGTCATATACGTCTATTATAGTAGAATTATGAAATTTTCAAACTCTAATAATATATCGGCAAAGATATTTAACGGCAAAGATCTTTATCGGCAAAGATCTTTCACGCAAGCAAGTTTTTTAAATATGTCGGGAGAATCTTCACATAAAAAAGATCGCTACTTCCCATTAACACCCAGTTATTCCGATAAGCCTTGAATCAGGTTAATAATAATAACGATAATAAATAATCTTTTTCGAGGAAACTCCCGTCACATTTCCTGGTTTTCAGGGTGGTCCTCAGTAACTAAGGTGAAAAAGAGTAAAAAAGAATTTAAAACTAATTAAAATATCACAACCAAATTCAAGTACTGATAAAAAATGAAAAGCACTTGGAGCTTTAATATATTGAAATTGGCCTATTGCTAACAGATTTACGCTAATTCCTTATACAGGAAATCAGGGCAATTGTTATCTTTTATTCGCTTTAATTATACGTAATCATACGGTTTAGAGCTCGATTTGGAATTAGGTTGAAATTGCACGAGCCGCTTCGGCTGGTGCAAATTAATTGAACGACAAAAAACCGTATGATATACTTATAAATAATATATACATAAAACATTCTCGTGGAAGACGTGCTGGAAGTTCTTTCTTGAAGCCAGATTTTTCTCATTTCGAGAAAAAGTTTCTCAAAGTAATATCATTGCTTCAGGAAATTTTCTATTTTCTTTCAGCCAATCATAGTCCAGAATTACGATGTGTAACTTGTACTGGTGTTTTTGCACCAGTGTTACACTTAGGCAGCACTGCTCTCAGCCAATCAGAATAGAGTAATTTATACATATATAATATAGTTATTATAATTTATCTTGCGCTGAATCTCATTTTCATTGTATTTTGTTTTCAGGAAACTCAGACTAGAGCAATTTTGGAAAAAAATATTACGTTATTGTGCTAAGCCTTTTCTATGAAGGTTATGTTCATGATAAATCAGTTTATAGTTTGGAACGTTAAACTTAGAATTAAAAATAAACAAAGAAGTGATTTGGGGTCAAACTGTTCTCCCTTGGTCTAAAACTAAAAGAAAAAAGAAGAGAATCGCGAGAAGCAATGTTCAAAAGTTATGGGTCACATACAAAGACTTTCTGCAGAAAATTTTCAGATTTATTTACTTTAGATTTTGTTTAGATCATTTTCTTCGAATCGTTCTGTTATGGCTTTTGAGATTCGTGATTTCCAATCCCTGTTTGATTTCCTCAACCTTAAATATTAGAGTGACGTTAAAGTTAATTGAGAGAAAGGGTTCGGAGACTTGGTAGAGTTCCTTGTTGTATGGTTTTGTTTGCTTTTTTGTGGGGTTGCCTGCACAAAACCTGGCAAAATACAAAAGATGGTTACGCGTGCCCCTACAGCTAACCAATAGGAGCATTACAATGATGTAAGACATACATAGTCAGTGAGCATAAAACAAAAGATGAGTAGGGTCAGTAGTCTTCCAACATATATTTTACTCTGTATGTTTGCTTGCCTGACATTTACTGGCCTTAATAACCATTTCCCTCCATTAGCCCTGGTAACATTTACCCAATAACAGTACTTAAAAACACCAAAGTTTCTGCTGACATCAATAATATTCACCATGTGTTAGCGAGGCCAATACCATCTTCATAAACTAACAGATCTTCCAATTCTTTTCCATGATTTTTTTTTCATTTTCAAGGCGTTTCCCCAGTATTTGTTACACCTTCAATAGTCAAACATTTGCAGACTTAATTAAAAGCGTCAGCTGCCATGTATCATATTTCATTTTCCCTTAAACTTATCAACTTCCCTTACATTTCCGACACTTTTGCTTAATTTCCATCTTAAAAGACAACGCTTCCCGTCATTTGAGCTAACGCTAACTCGCTTCTACAATCACGGTTAATATTTTTCTTGGTAAGTATATGACTGAACAAATGAGGTATCATGCTATACGCGAAGTGTAGGACTTTCCAATAGTAAGACCTTCGTAAACTGATTAGCTTAGTGTAGTGGTCTAACTAAGTCTTGAGTCATATATGAGAATGTCACATCTTGTCCCCCAGCTGTGTGAATATTTCATACAAAGATAACTTTCTAGGTTTTTGGTATTCTCTCGATAAAATATTTAAAGAGAAAATAGCACATCACAGGAAGTACTTATCAGGAGTTAATGGTCAAATACTTAGATTTAGTAGGCATATATTATTTTATCAACGGGAGGTTTGGCCTCGATCATTTTCTTCTAATAAGTTGTTTGCCGGTTAAATTTTAAATTTCATTGGTTTCTGCTTGCTGTTTGAATTCTTGACCTGTAAATAGTTACTGAATAGTGAGAGCGAGATTAACCAAATTACGTTAATTAGAAAATTACCAAAGTTTCCGCCTACCCTGAAATGCCGTTGTTCTGTTAGCAGCCAACACCCGTTCCAGAGACAGTTTGTCCAATTCGCTCCATGATTTTGCCTCCATAAAATACTAATTATCTGTTAGCAGGCCAACACCCGTTCCAGAAACAAAGAGTTTATCCAATCAGCGGCCTCCATGATTTTGCCTCCATAACATTCTTATTATTGTTAGCAGGCCAACACGTACCCGTTCTAGAAACAAACAATTTATCCAATTTGCCTCCATGATTTTCAGACTATTCACCAAATGTTTGGAACTTTTAATTATCAAATTGAAAGTACCTAACACACTTTAATGAAAGCGACAGCTGCAATTAATTATTGTTGAAAAAAAAAAACGACTTCTAGCAATCATGAATGCAATGGGGAAAACTTTTGGTGTAAACTACCTAGATAACCTGGCAATTCTATATAAGGTTAACAGTAAATTTTGCAATGCTAGCACAGACAACACGTGTTCGCTCCAGGTGGTGTGCGCACTAAGACCGCAATGCATTATTTTGCCAGATTTCGAACATGGCAGAAGATTGTTGCGATGCGAGTGGTTCTTTTGCGAACAGTCTATCGTTTTCTCGTCTTTCGCTCACCTTTTCTATGCCAAAATGTTATATTTGGAAATTTTAAAAGAAGTCATATTGGTATTGAGGTTCTTACATTTAGACCTTGTCATGGTAACTTATCCCATTTCTCGAACAAGGTAAAATTCTCTGATTTATTTTTGTCTTTGTCTAGTGTCGAAACTATTGGTTGCTCGCGGCTTTAAAGTACTCGCTTGGCCTAAAAGTACAATAAATTAAAAGCTTAGATGTTTTCTTACACGACAAACATAATGCATCAGTATGCTCTAACAGATTTTTGCCGTTCGCATTGAACGAAATTTCCCATTTGTAACTGTTTACCGGTTATGTTATAGAGGTCGCACCTACGTCGGCTTGAGCGCTTACATTTCATATTTTTCAGCTCCCTTTAAACATTTTAGCTCTTGCTTACGAGAGATTTGGCTCTGTATATTTCTAGAACTATAGGAAAACCCTATTTAAGACAATACGTTCCCCTAGTTTATCAACTGAACGTCAAAACTGTGGTTCAGTTTTACCTCATCGAAGGTGTAATTTGTTTGTACTGCATTACTGATTCTTTAGGTACCCCATGGCCTTTCAAATAATTTCTCTGCCTTTTTCATCCGTTGATTTGACTGCAGTGACGAGATATAAGGAACTACTAGTTTTGGTTTGTAGGTTTTCTAGGTCCACCTCTGACCAGGTCTATCCCAGTGGAAGCTCATGAAGCAATAATGGTTTTCTGCTGTGTTGTCAAATTGAAGTTTGTTTGTTTTATACTGTTTCCATGATTGTACACCAAAAGTCATATTGGAATGTTTTTTCTAAGGCTGTATCTTTAGGCACACAGCTAGCTAATCATGTATAATTTTTTGGGGAGGATTGGAAGTTCAATATAGCCAGGCCATTGATGTCAAATTGTCAATGAAAATTATAAAATCAATGACAAAAAGAAGGGTTACTTTGTTTTCAAACTATGTCACTAATGAATTACCTAGACAGTTAATCTTTGAAACTGTTCATGGTCTGTGTATATGTTGTACGTCAAAACGAAATTCAGGTTAAAATTACTTTAACCTAATCTGGGTCAGGAATAATTAGGGTTAAGAGACAAAGTAATTTCGTTTTAACGGGCTAATACATGGAGTACTAGACTTGAACGGATACTAAAATGTTTCATTTTCTTGGTCACTGCAAGGGGTGAGGTCAATATCATGTGCCGTCCAGTGATACGTTTACTGGCTAATAAAGCCAGACTCAAACAATGCCCTGAATCAAGCCAGCAAAATCTATGGTCTCCCTGAAGCTGTATGCATCAGCAAACCTCAAGAATAATAGGCTAATTTTAAAGAGCATAATAATTTTGGATTCAACATAATAACTGCCATTATATTTAATCAGTCTTTGTTTTAAACAGTATCTTTGAATATTTGACCGTCTTAAATTATAAACAATAATTGGATGAGGTTTTTGTGATATCGGGAATAATCAGGGTCGAGGCCTCGAGGCCTCCGGCCTCGGCTGATTACACTTGCCGAGACCTTGATTATTACCGATATCACAAAAACCGAATTCAATTATTGTTTTATTATACATTGTTTTATGGAAAATATGTGTGAAATGCAAGTAGATTTTATTTGCGCTTCTAAAAATACAAGGACAAACGCACCAAGCGGCCGCATCTTTGGAAACCATTCCAGTGCTCGCGCTGTTTAGCGAAAGGTGTATTACGCATGCGCACTGCGCGAAGTATAATCTGCACATATAATTGGATAGCAGATTATACCCTAATCATGCTTGTCCACAAAATCACGTGAATTCTCAAAATAAGCAGGGGGCTCTTGGCCAATCAGAATGCTGATAGCGAGTACAATGTACAATAATATTAGTAATTTCTTAGATTTACTGCAGCTAGATATTGTCATTATGCAATGCACTATGAGATCAAAGAAAAGCATAGCTTGTACAGTTGCAATAGAGCACTTTGCACTTTGTTAAAAGAGATGATCCCTTAATTACTTTTGAGATGTTATTATCGGGTGTAATGAACCCTAAAATGCAGAAATGGAAAAAAGTTAGCAGACGATTCGTTTAGGGCCATTCTACTCAGGTCAACTGACACTATCAAAGTTACCGCAAAACTGAAACATCAGCTACATTAGCTACAATTAATCGGTCTTATCTGTAGCAAGTGAAATCATTGCTAGAACGATTTGTTTGGGAAATTAACAACCAATACACGTCTGTTTAATGTGGGAAAGGTTGAGAGAAATTAATGAATATGTTAGGAAAGAGGTTCTAAATGGTAATACGTGTTTCATTCTTAAACATTACAGAATTAAAGGACCAGAAATACTTCAAAACTGACGACTTATCTTCCCTGTAAGCGACAGATCAGATGGAGGAGGCAGGTTATTTTACAGTTACTGTAGGTCTTCAATAAAGATTCTTTCTTCATACCATACCATACCATACCAAAATGCACCCGAGCAACACCGCAACAACCATCAACTCTTCCAACTCCCCCACCGGATAAATCATTATCCAGTGGTTAAGTGGACAACACTAACCACTAGAAAGCGATTTATCCGTTGGCGTTATGACTGGTGCACAACCTTTCATATGGAAATAAGTTTGATTTGCGAGGCAATGACGGTGCAAGAAAAACTCATTTCAGTAGCAGATTTGCAAGTTGTCGTGATCTGACTACAAGTACCAGAATTCCCTTGGTTTTCTCTTCAGTATTATTTAAATTTTGAAGCCCAAGTGTGGGGCTTAAAGCAACTGCCCTAACCAGCATAAGAAAGAAACAAGTGAAGGATTCTGGTAGTTGTTAGCCCGTAGAACAGGCGAATTAGCGGGGCAGAGAGCGAAACGCGATACTCGAGCGTGGTACGCGACCACAAGCGCGAAATTCGCCTCGCACTTCGCACTGGTGGTCGCGTTCCGCGCTCAAGTATCGCGTTTCACCCTCTGCTCCGCTAATCCACCTGTTCTGCGGGCAATCAAATGACCCCATCATGCAAATTGCCTACATGAAAGGTTGTGCATCAAGACTCGTTTTGAAACAGAGGTAAGAATAACTCAGAAATGTCTTATTGGGTGGACTGCATCAGTGACCTTGCACGTGTGCAGAACAGTGAAAACATCCCCTTTTTTCAAGTAAAAATGCAAAAGATCGTTTATCGCTGGGCCAAAATCCTGCTCATTTTAGACGTAAATAGGTCAACTGGACATATTTATTAAATTAAATTGTAGTTTTCCTAAAGTAGCCTGCGTAGCAACCGTTTCCGAGGGATTGGGGAGCAAAGAAAGACCGGAGATTTCTTTGCTCCCGAAGCCCAGGAAAACGCTTGCTACGCAGTTTATTCCTAAAGTTATTAAAAACGTTGAATTCTACTTCTGTTTACCCTCACCACGTTCAATATCAAATTTTTGATGTACAAAAAAAACAGTATCAAAAAAATCAGTTTCGTCGAAAAAGAGAAAGGAACTAATAGATGGCTCCCTCTGCAGTTTCGACGTCAAAGTCAGCCTTCTTGAGATCACAGGGGACTCTCCTGGTTGTCTTACAATCTCTCAAACAGATGAGAGCGGATCTCAAGAGTGCAAACGATGTTTCTGCTAAAAAAAAAAACATCCTTTAGGGGTTTACAACTCAAAACCAGCACGGTGAATTATTTTTGTATTATTAAATTTTAATAAGCACGAGAAGACGCAACTTTGGCAAAGTTTGAAAACTTCTGTACATTGGGTTTGGAGCCACCTTACATTTTCAAAACTTTGAGATGGTAATCCACATAACAATATTTCGATCTCCGAAATCGCGTTAGATCGGCCTGCGTAGTTGGCAAACAGCCAAAACCACATCACAGCAACAGGATAAGTATAAGAATAATTGACTTTTAAAAGCAAAACCATTGCGTTCCCATACAAACCCCACTCAAACTGTAGCTTTGAAAACAAATCTTTGTAACGCAACACCGCTTATAAGAAAGAGTCACGCCCACAGTTCGTCCAAGGTAATCCGATTGAGGATCATAGAGATTTTGGGCTGCCTGCTTTTTGTATAGCAGACAGTTTCAAGTACTGGTTAAAGTGGCAGTGAAATTGGCAGACGATTTCAGCTTAGTACCCCAACTGACTTTGCCTCTACATTCTCTGACTGTGTTATGGCAAATTGACACATTTCATGTAGCATTAGGTGGGGCCGGGGACTTCACGTGTGTGATTCGCGTGACATACCAAGTATCCCGTACATACGAGACCCCGACCATGTAGGTCATCGCCAGTTATAGTTAGTCACGCTATGGCACGTTTTTGATGAAATTGTGTAAAGACGTGGTAACTGTAAATGGTACGTCTTACATGTAAAATGAAGACTGTCATCGAAGCAAACAATAGATTCACCGTGGATCTCCACAAAATTCTCAGAAATGACGATCAGTTTAGAGACCAAAACCTGTTTTATTCGCCGAGCAGTCTCGGCGTTGCACTTGCGATGACTGCAATGGGGGCAAGAGGTGACACAGCTACACAGATGGCCAAGGCTCTACACTGGAAAGAAATGTCAAGATATCAACTTCGAAGCGAAGAACAAGACTTTCTCGATGTCCTCCTAGAACTTAACACTGACAACAATGAACTGCTACCTGCAAATCGACTTTTCTTGCAAAAGAACTTCAGCCTCCAACAAGAGTTTGTTGAGGGGACAAAAACATTTTTCCATGCTGAAATAGCCCTGGTTGATTACCAGACAGATCCAGATGGCGCTAGGAAAGAAGTGAATGACTGGGTCGAGGAGAAAACGAAGCAGAAGATCAAGAATCTGATTGCCGAGAAAGTATTTAACGCACGCACTCGGTTGACCCTGGTGAATGCAATTTACTTCAAAGGATTTTGGCAAAACCAGTTCGATGAACAGGCAACTTTCAAACAGCATTTCATCGTCTCAGAAAGTGAAAAGACAGAAGTACAGATGATGCACCTAACGAAGAATTTCAGGCACGTTAACGATAGCGGGGTCCTAGCTTGTCAGATCCTCGAGTTACCCTACCAAGGGGGGGATCTTTTCATGGTCATCCTGCTGCCTCATGACACCCGTGGACTGGCCAAGTTAGAGGAGGACCTCACCCATGAAAGTTTACAACAGGCTCTGGCATCTGTATCACAGTCACACCCACAAAAGGTAGAGGTGTCCCTTCCAAGATTCAAGCTGACTCAGCAGTTTGCACTCAATAAGGTTCTTGCAAACATGGGAGCAACAGACATGTTTGATGAGTTAAAGGCTGATTTCTCAGGCATGACCCGAGGTCCTGAGAAGCTCCATGTGTCCCAAGTCATCCACAAGGCATTTGTGGAAGTGAATGAGAAGGGAACAGAAGCAGCAGTGGCTACAGCAGTGGTTATGATGCCTCCAGCAGGCCTTGCGAGAAATCCAATCTTTTGTGCTGATCATCCATTTCTGTTCATTATTTGCATTAAGAAGTCCAGTGCTATTTTGTTCATGGGTCGGGTAGTGAAACTATAGAATCGACATAAACAGCTGGAGGAAACATCATTGAAGGGGGTGCTTTGTAGGGGTTGAAGATACTTCTCATTTACAAGCTTTGAAGGTGCATGGCAAGGAGAGGTGTATACTCCCCATAATGGACCATAGGGGGAGCTAGGCTCCATGCATGTCCCCAAAGGGGTCCATTTTCAGGCTGCGAGGTACATTTATATAAAAGGGTAGATCTGGTGTATTCCCAGAGCCTCATACTGAGGTCTATTGTTTTAGGCTGAATTTTAATATATGGAAATTGCACTATTGGAAGTACATTTCACCAGTTTTCTGTATGTGCATTTATGGTGCAAACTACAACTAAAATAAGCACTTTACCATTGCACAGCTTATGATGAAGAAAGAAATTATTTTCAGGTAATGCCTAGACCTGTTTCAAGTTCATTCACTATACCATACCTTTTTCATAATTGTAGAGATATTAGTCATTTTCATTTAAATCAACTGTAATTTTTAATGGAAGTATTTTTGATGTTTTTCTGATGAAAAAATATTTTTATTCTGTAAATTAGGTATGAACCTTATTGTATTGTATCAGTAGTTTTCAATCCACCAAATCTGCTTTTAATTAAATTTTGTTATAATATTTTTATTGTGGAAATGAATACATATCATCTAGGACAAATTCAGTAATATTCTTTGTAGAGATCTTTCTCCTTTCAATGCCTGCAGTCTTCTTCATAAATATACTCCAGGACTGTTGTAAACAAGAAAAATCATGGCCACGAGGTTACACATTTGAGGCAAAAATGACGAAAAAATCCCATCTTACATTACAACATTGCCAATAAAGATAGAGGTCCTGAGTGATCTACAACATTCCATTCTTCTTCGTGGGAGCCAAATCTTGTTATGAATAGTCAAGAACAATGTTTGTACTCTTCGTTGTTATTGGTTCATTTACCAAAACATTGCATTGTATTGCACTGCCTAATGTGTAAAGTCCTTCGTAAATGATTTATCTAGTTAGCATACCACCTCCTTGGAACATAACCATAGGGAAATTGTAAACATGATAAAATAAATTATTTCTGGTTGGTTAGAGTTGGCATAATTCACATAATGATGCATGCAATTTTAAAAACAAATAACACAACTACAGTGAAACATTAGGATAAAAAAAATTATAAAAGAGCCACTTCCCACCCCTCGCTGGGGAGTGGCACAACTCTGAATTTCCCTGTTTGAGGAGACAGAATGTCCCAATGATTTGTAGACCATTAATAGAAGTGGTTTTTAGTTATATTTTGTCAAATCCATATACAGTGTCAATTTTCTTGTTTCTTAAATCTCTAATTTTTTCTTCTATGTGTGGTGTTACAAAATAGTAGCCTGTGTACAGTTGCCCCTCTCCTCCGAGTTTTCTTTTTTGAGGGGAAGGGCGGCAGTACACAGGCTACAAAATAGAAGCCTTTTTCAGATCAACAAGGCAAAAACAGTAACTTAACTGCAGGGCATTAACATCCTCGGAGACCCAGGGGGCAGTTAGTGGGGGCGGGAAAAAGTCTAAAATTGGCGAAAAAAATTTGGGCGAAGAAAAGTCAAGAGTGTTCTTGACTTTTTTTTCTTGCCTGTTTTAGACTTTTTCCTGTCCCCACTAACTGCCCCTGGGTCTCCGAGGATGGGGCATTAATTGTTTAAGCTTAAACTAGCAAGTTGCTGCACAGTTGTTACTTAACTAGATTAAGATGTTCTTAAGATTTTTACTGATTTAGTTGAGAGGTGCCTTGCATGGGGCTCCAGGTCCTGTTTGCACCATACCTTTTGGTCTTTTTTTTTTTCACACCTGTAACTTACTTTATTTAGAGAGAAATCTAGATCAATAAAGTTGAAAAAACAAAACAAAATGTATTATCGCCAAACATCTTGTAATGGCATGTAAGGTAGTCAAACCACCCTTTAGTAGGGGGACCTAATAGACTGAAAGAAAGTAATATTTCATCTTAATGTATTAAATGATCAGCTACATCATTGATACATAAATAAAAGAGAAGCCATTTGGACAATACTCAGTTTTAATCTTAAATTTTGGAGGCTAAATGGCAATTTGTGTTTACCTATATGCATGCTGATAATAAATGTATAAAAGTTTGCCTTTTTCAAGGAGCTGCTCACAATTATAATTATTAAATGGGACAATCTCATTTTAACAATACTGCATTATTTATTTCTCATGATGTTACTTTGAAGACCACTGTGTACAAATGAATAGTGTCAATTATTTTTTATAAATGCTTAATTTAATAAGCAGTTGCATTAAGAAAGCCTTGGAAATCAGGATCTACCTATTAACAAGCTAGCAAGCAGGCTTTTTAAATGTCAACTTCATCCTAGAGAGCTTGGTGGACTCTGCTATTTGCTGGGACAGTGAAGGCTAGCATGTAAGTGACAGAAATGAGTTAAAATCAAGTCATGAATTTTGTGCACAGCAAAACATTCTGTTTAAAAAGCCTTTTATCGCACCTAAAAATCTCTCTTTTTTTCTATAGGAAGTTACTTACATGAAGACTTGCTTAGACTAGTTGACCAAACTTACAGTTCATCACTCCGATTTGGAGAATTGGAATTAACTCTCGCAGTGTCATTCTCCTGTTCAGTCATCTCAGGTTTCTTAACGCGACCCATAAATAAAATAGCGCTTGAGGTCTTGTGATAGATTATGAATAAAAAGGGGTGATTGGCATAGAACTCTGGAGGCATGTCTAAAGATCTCTTCTGCATAACCACTCCCGATGCTGCAGCAGCTTCTGTTCCCCTCTCGTTCACGTCAATGTGTGCCTTATGTATCACATGAGAGACATAGAGGCTTTCAACTGAACTAATCCCAGACAGGTCTGCTACGCCAGGTTCAAACAAGTCAATTATTCCTAGTTTACTCAGTGCCTCCTTCAGTTCAAAATGCTGACTCAGAATAAACTTAGGAATGGATACTTTTACAGTGGTGTTCTCGAGCAACATAATCCATTGGGACATGATTTCCGTGTTAATCACCTGTTCAAGTTGAGAGACTCCATTGATTTTATTGGGAAGAACAAGTAACATAGCAATGCTATCCCCACTGTAAGGAATCTCAATTACTTTACAATTGTTTTCTTTGTCGACATAGTAACTGTGCTTTGAGGTACGTGACATCATCTCGACTTCCACAACATTCTCACGATCACTCATGGTATAAAATCGAGCATGATGAGTTTTCTCTGGCTTAAAGGCATGGAGCCATGTACCCTTGAAATAAATTGCATTAATTAATGCCAGTCTCGTATCTTGATTGACAGCTCCGGGTGGCAGAAAACCCTTAATTTTCCTTGCTGTATTTTCTTCTACCCACACATTGATCTCCCCTCTCGCTCGCTCATAACTCTCCTTAAAGTCAACTTTAGCTATACTTGTATCGTAGAATGTAAGGGAACTTTCCTGGAACTCGGCTGTCTCATCTAAGTGCTCGTGTCCCCAAATTCGATTGGCGATTTTCAGCTCCAGGTTTTCGTTCTCGGATTCTTTTATAGCCTCCTGCAACGACTTCAACGCCAAATGGACGTCTTCGAATTCATAAGAGTGCCACTTCAAAGTTTTCGCTAATTGATGTGCTGTGTTTCCTCCACTTCCCAAGAACACCATCGCCAAGGAGACTACAATACTGGTTGGAGAATAGAATAGATTGTCATCTTTCAGTTTCTGCTCGTGGTTGAATTTTTTCAACAGATTGAAACCGAAATCGTTGACAGTTTCTATTATCTCTCCCACTTGTTGACTTTCATTTTGGCCTGACGACACTAAACTGTTAGAAAATGAAAGGAAAAAGAGGAAGCACAAACTCAAACGCACGAACATCGTCGGAGTCGATAGGTCGATTGTGTGACGGGTGACACAAAACGGGAGGTTGTGATTGGTTGAATTGAAGCCAAGTACATGAAAATTTGCACAATATTGATTAACTTTCCCTCATTTCAGCTGTGTTGACGAACTCCGAAGGTTTTGTAGACAAAGAACTGGCTAAAATGGAAGCTGCGATTGAAGCAAGCAACAAGTTCACGGTGGATCTCCACAAGGTTCTCAAAAATGATCAAAACTTCGCTGGCAAAAACCTGTTCTATTCGTCAAGCAGTCTGAGCATTGCACTAGCCATGACCTCTTTGGGAGCCAGAGGAGACACAGCTACGCAGCTGGCCAAGGCACTACACTGGAGAGCAATCCCCACTCTCCACGATCAAGAGAAACATTTTCTTGAAGCTCTCCAAGCGTCAAATACCGCGAGTAACGAGCTTCTCACTGCCAATCGGATTTTCCTTCAAACGGAATTCAACCTGTTGCCAGGCTTCGTGGAGGAGATGAAAAAGTTCTACGATGCTGAAGTAGGCGAAGTTGATTACCAGGACGATACAGAAACCGCTAGGATAAAGGTAAACGCTTGGGTGGCGGAGAAAACGAAACAGAAAATCCAGAATATGATTCCCGAGGGAGTATTCAGCACTCGCACACGTCTGTCGCTGGTAAATGCTATCTACTTCAAGGGATTTTGGCAAAACCAGTTTAATAAAGAGGCGACTTTCAAGCAGAGTTTCTCCGTCTCCATAAGTGAAAAGACCGAGGTGGACATGATGCACCTGACGAAAGACCTCAGGTATGCTGAAGATGTTGGGGAGCTTTCCTGTCAGATCCTTGAGTTGCCCTACCAAGGAGAAGATCTATCTATGGTCATCCTGCTGCCTCATGACACCTATGGACTGGCCACGTTGGAAGAGAGCCTCACCCATGAAAGATTACAGCAGGCCCTAGCATCTGTCTCACAGTCACGCCCACAAAAGGTAGACGTGTCCCTGCCAAGATTTGAGCTGACTCAGCAGTTTAAACTCAAGGAAATTCTAATTAAGATGGGAGTAACAGATATGTTCAGTGAGTTTCATGCTAATTTCTCCGGCATAATCCGAGGCCCTGAGAGGCTCTTTGTGTCCCATGTCATTCACAAGGCATTTGTCGAAGTGAATGAGAAGGGCACTGAAGCAGCAGCAGCAACAGCAGTGGTCATGATGTCACGAATGGCTGTTCCGATGGTCCATGCCATCTTCTGTGCTGATCACCCATTTCTGTTCATGATTTGTCATAAGAAGTCCAGTGCAATTTTGTTTATGGGTCGCTTTGTGAAACCAGAATAACACTAGAAATGCAACGTGCACTTTTAAAAGGACAATTAAATATAGTTCAAATGTTGCTGCCTAGGTCAGGAACTTGGAACTCTTAAAGCAAACTCTTAAGAGTGTTCATAATAATAATCTGATACTAATAATAGTATATGCAGCTTACATGTATTCCCAATAAATAGACAAGTGCTCGACTGGATTATGGCTATACTGTGTTTTTCATTTAGTTGGTTCCTGGGAGTAACTCTCCAAAAAGATTGAGTAGGGGTGTGTGGGCAACTTCCTGTTTAAAACCAAAATGTGCAATTTTCCCCACTTTATTCATGACTTGACAAAAAATTATACCCTAATAAAATATTAAGACCTGACCCATAAATTAATATTCTATTTCAGACTTGCCTTATAATTAATTCCCTAGTTTACACTAAACAACCATACCCTTTAGAGCTGGACATACCTATATAGCACATATAGGAGAGTACCCCCCCCCCCAACCCCCTTCCTTGTGTTTGTTTCAGGGAATTACTATTCATACCCACCCACCCTAGGGAAGGTCACTGGAAATTCTGTGGAGGGTGGTTTCAAAAACAACAACAACAAGAAAACTAATGAGAACAACAAAAAGTATAGGGTCAATCTAGAATTTCTACAAGGATTGAGTGCTGCATTTTAGGAATCAGGTGGAGGGGGTGAGGGGGGGGGGGATCAAACCCGAATCATGTCTATTAATGAAAGATAAAAATAATACGTGATATGCTTCTGGTTGTACATAATTATAGCCATGAATTTCTTGGTGCTTTGTCTTCAACTGAATGTACAGACCTGGAATTATACAGTCTAGTATGCATGCATTGCGGACCTATTTGTGGGCTCTACGGAAAAGAAATAACAAAAATTTGCACAAACAATATTTCAAGGAATAACTTAAAACTTGGATATCTAAGAGATAGAAATGCTACGACACATTCTGTTTTAGGTGCAAACATAGTTCAGATCACTATGTGCTTTTTGTAACGATCCCTTCTCACACCTTGCCATCATATCGATGCGTCATCATGCATGCGCCTCTCAAACCGGGGGAATGTGCGTTTTAGTGTGGACGCGGAAAAATCATGTTGGAAACGAAGCTGTCTGAAAACAATGAAGATATGATTAACATCATATTTCCCTGCCCGAGATTATTGCGTTTTCAAATTCCTTCGTCGCAGAGTGAACGGGAAACACTTCGTGCGTTTTCAGAGAGCCCGCGAACAGGCTCCCGGTGAAACCGCCGTTATCAAATTCTTCCGGGGTAGCGTGTGTGTTGGCAAAACATTTGATGCATTTTCAGAGTGAAACCTCCGTTTTCAACTTCATCTGGCGTACTGCTAGTCTCCTTCGCAGCCGTTTTTTGGGATGTCACGCAACGCTCGTGACATCCTAAAAAGCGGCTGCGAAGAAGACCAGCGTGCTGTGGACGGGGCTGGAATTTTCTCATCCGACTTGTTCAAATCCGACATCCGACTTGTTCAAATCCAAAAAAGGGTCAAGGGACCTAAAAGAAAGCGGCAAATGTACAAATGCCCCGAATCATAGGAGTCGTGTAGGCCTGTCAACCCGATCTTACAAATATGATTTTTATCGACAGGCCCATTCTACAACGTGCGAGGCATATCAGCAGTCAACTAACGTCAAGGAGCATAAAGCAAAAAATACGCACTCAACAAGTAGCTTCGACCCTATGGTAAGATGATTTTGCAAAAGAACACGTGCGCTTATATCAAAATAACTCCGCAATGCAGATTAGCCATCAAGTGCCTAGGAATCTAGGAAAACCCCGTCAAAGAAACACAAAATAACGAGGTCGAGCTTCAAACAATTCAGGATCAGAAAGTATACTACGCCATTGGCTGGCTGTCATAGCCCGGCATTATCGATCCGTCACGAGGGTACAAGCCACGAGAAGTTAGTTCAAAGCAGCAGATTGTTTACATTCCAATGTGAACGAGTTACGCTAGCAGCTTCAGACGTATACAGAGTATTTTAGATATAGCGTCAGTTGATTAGTTCCACATGGAAGATCGAAACCATAGTCTTGCCTGAACCAAGCTGACCAATGGCATATACACCACGCAAAACGGTCTACAGACTTTCGCGGGAACAGTTACAAAGCAAAGCTCTGATTGAAGGTCAAAGTTTTCCTATCTTGACCAATAGGAGTCGTGTTTGGCCTGTCAACCATTGGTATCATGATAAACATACACAGACAAAACACTGCAGTGGTAACTCTCATTTTCTAATGAACAAAAAAAAGGATATTAACTCCTGCGAAAAGGAGAACTATCTGTCAGTCGCCGCCATCTTCTTTTGAGCGCTCCCTGCCGACCTGAGCCAACAATGATGTCGAACGGAATTTGTCGAATTTTAACAAGTCGGATGTCGGATTTTTACAAGTCGGATGTCGGATTTTAACAAGTCGGATGTCGGATTTTAACAAGTCGGATGTCGAATGTCGGATTTTTACAGGTCAGAAGTCGGATGTCGGATTTTAACAAGTCGGATGTCGGATTTTTACAAGTCAGATGTCGGATGTCGGATTTTGACAAGTCGGTTGTCGGATGGCACCTTAAGTCGGATGAGCACAACGGGTTAGCAGATGTACAAAGTCATATACGGAATCGAAGTGAAACCAGTGAATCAGTCTCTTGAATCTTTGAATTCGTAGGTAATCTATTTCCTTCTTTGTGCGGTGTTTTGATTGTTAAAAAGTATTTCTGTCAGACGGCCGCCGCCAAGGCCGATCTGATTAGGCGAGTATTCGGGCTTGCGTTTGATTTACAGCAGTGCATGATTTACATTTTTGTTGACAAAAGCCCGCACTTATATTTCATCTGCTTAACAAATTGACGACAGTTCTCATGCGTCTGTCCTGTTATTAATCACGAATTTCGTCATAACATTGTCAAAGTAGCTGTGGATGCGCTGACTACTTTGACAATGTTATGACGAAATTCATTGTCAACATGCAATAAAAGGACAGACGCATTAAAAACTGACATCAATTTGTTTTTTATGGTAACAAATTGTCAAATTGTCCGCTCTCGTTCGCTGACGCATCGCATAAATTATAAATTCATGTGTCTGTCCGCTTATTGACAATAAACATTAGCCAATGAGCGCGAGAGGATTTCTGTAGTTATCGTAAAAATCAGCTTTGTGTAAGTTTATGTTTAGACAGATGCCTAAACTTGGTTCCTTGGCATAGTCAAGAATTATATAGTTTGCAAAATGGCAAATAAAGCATCGTTTCATATAGTATATGCCTTGCCTCCCTTTTGTAAACCATGAAGTCATTGAGCAATACTACTGGAGAACATCAAGCTAGAAGAGATGTCAACCAAAGAACAAGTATCAGTTATTCAGTTCCTGTCCACTTTCTACCTAAATGACAGATTTTTCAGGTCTTTTCATATACCTCAATGGGCCATTTCCGAGTTGCTGTTTGTCTCAGTTTCAAAGTGAGTCCTGGTGCTCAACTATTGTAAGGGAAATGAGCTTGATTTGCATAAGAATACGCAACTCATTTCCATTTGAATGATTGTGCACCAGGACTCGCTTTGAAACTGAGACAAACAGCAACTCATGGCATGCAGGAAACTCGGAAATGGACTATTCGTAAAATCTCTTCCCTTCAGAGGCCGCGCTCCTTTTGGTCAGTACCAAGAATCGCGACCTCTGGCCAGGTGCAACGACATTCCGTTTTTGAATGGCTTATAAACACGATAGATTGAGACCAGAACGAATCAGATTTGTCGGGACTTGACTCTGAACATGCGCAGAGTTACGGGAAGTCCGTGAATCGTAGACTTCCGGTGTTGGACCCGGCTAGAGGTCGCTATTCCTGGTGCTGACCGAAAGGAGCGCGGCCTCTGGGGACGAGAATGCTTTCCCTTGTATTCCTGAAGCCTGAAATCGGGCGGAGCTGTTACAGGGAGTACCCCCGGTGTGGTGATTACCAACAAAATTAACAGTTATTACAACGTTCGTGCCATTCATATGAAAAGTTTTATTTGCATCTGAAGTGAGTCTCATCTTCACATCAGAGCTCGAGGCATATCACCTAGGTGATATGCTTCTGTTCACATGAAACGCTGGGCATCAGGACTCGCTTTCAGAGAGACTAAAGGTAATTCGAAAATGATCTATTGCTCAGTTTGGTATTTACTTCACTACAGGATTGCTTTAAAGATTCGCGACATCCAATCAAAAGTTAAACCCACACCAATCGTAACTGGCTCGTGCACGTTTTACCCTGCATCGTGTACGTCTGCTGTGATTGTTTAATTAAATTGTCTGTGTCCTTGGTGATTGGCCAGAGATTATTGTGGTTTTGACACCTTTTGGTTCATTTGCATATGGTTTTGCGTACGGGGGTCATCATGTTGGACATGAATTGACACCAAAGAGTAAGAGCTAGTGAAACTTGGTGAAATCTCTAGCTCTGTGTGTGTAACACTCAAGGAAAAATTGCCTTCAAAAAATTGCAAGATATATGGTGTGGCAAAAGCGCTAATGAACTCATGTATTCTCTGAGTTTTCAAACCCTCGTCGCACTCAAAGTATACCATACAAGGGGTTCAAATTGCTTGGCAGAGTAAATCGTGCTACAACCTTTTAATACTCAGCACTGATTTTTTTGTAGCTCTGTCATAGCTACATGTAATGAGGCAAATATTGCACACTAGGACTCCCCTGTTGAAAACTCCTGTAAGCTATCAAATAACAACCAATTAACTTTCCGTCATTTATTTTCTTGTCTTTAAACCGTCAACGGCAAAAACAACCAGTCTGGACCAACACTTACTCAAGTACTTTGTAGAGAAGGCAAGTCCCTATGTTGGCTGTTCTTGTAGCATGCGTAATTCTGAGTGCATTTTCCACATTTAGTTTTCCAACGTTTTCAAATTTATTCCAATAGACTACGTTCTATACTGTATCAATATTCTAACATGGCTCCGAGGCATGCAGGACTAAATTACAATTTTCTTAAGTTTTTTTGTCCCTCAATTCCCAAGAGACTTGGATACAGAGTAAATACCACCAAATATAGAATTTTGCCCTGAAAGGCCCGGAAACATGTTAGAATATTGGTCTAATGAACGAGGCCTATTACGAGATCAAACCGCAGTTTAAAGATGTATCACTGAGTAGTTAGTTACCATCTGTTACTTTTCAGAGAATGTCCCCACTCGCTGATTGCAAGATTGTGTCCCAAATTCAAACAGTAGTTCAGCTACTTTACACAATTTTCAAATTGGCTAACAACCCGTAGAAACGTTTTGTTTACTAACTTCATGCAGTGTATGAACACAAAACAAAAGAATGTGCACGGTTTTTGACCTTCCAACACAAATCTTGGCATCTTTGTTTGCTCGGACTTCATAACCATTCCCCTCTATTATCTATGCTCTGAGTTACATTGTGCATTAAGTCTCCCCAACGTATACGCCCTACAAAGATCCACCCAGCCTCACTTTCCCATACCAAAGATAACGACAAAATAAGTTGTGTGATAAAACCGTTTATAAAACCCTGCACACAAAGAATACATTTCAAAGTCTATTAATCTACAAATTTTACATCTATTCTCTGGAAGGAAATGTCCATTATCAGTGTCAGCGGTTTACTTATAGTTTCGTTTTCTTGCCTTTGAATTTGGCCAAAAGGGAGGACTTTGATGAATCTGTAAAAAAAGGTTAAAACACACAAAGCAACAACAGGTTTAATAATTACAACTAAGAATGACACTTCATGTACGTTAGAAAATCAGGGCATTTTGTACAAGAAATAACCTTCAACTTAGTTTCAATCTAACAAAATTCCAAATATTAACAAATACATTAATATAAAACCTAGTCTGCTTAGGAGATTAAATACAAATAGGAAATATTACATTGCAAATTAAGGGATTCAGGGCATTGGTTTGGAAAAAATGTAACTTCCTCTTCTTTACAGTTATTATCTTGCGCTGTGCGAGATGCATTACACCTCTTTAAACGTCAGAACGTTCTCTGACACTTTTTCAATAAAATACTTCCAAACTATTGTTATGTAGTCTAACAGTAAAATCTGTTACTCTATGGTCTTCAGTGTTTTATGTGAAATCGAACAAAGGAATCGTGCATGTCTCCTTCGCATCGTGTTTATCAAGACAACACTGGTCTTTTGTTTGTATCGACTAACTATAAAACGTATACTGTTAAATTAAAACATGTATAACAACTCTGTAGTGATTTAAGTTTACACGATAGCATCGAATTACTTTTTTTCAAAAGTCTGTTTCAAAGTAAAGCAATATATTATCTCAAACTTCTGTCCAAAGAATAGCATGTATCTTAACTAAATTTCTTTTGTCGTTACAAAAACTGGTAGTAATTAAGCACTAAATGAAATCTCCACATTTCTATTAAATTAATGGATGTGTAGTTAAAACTGAAAATTTGTTCAAGCAGAATAAAAAAAGCCATCAGAAATAGCTAGAGTTGGACTACAAGCTATGTTGGGTTTAACTTCTTGCAGGCGATCATTGTGGAATCTATGGCGTCACAGTAGAAGATTCCTTAAGCGACAAAGAAATTGTGAGGAGAGGCACCTGGCATTCTAATATCCAAAATTATGGCCGCCACACTTAAAAAATTCAAGATCCTTAATGGCTAGCTAATAGACCCTACTCATAAATGGCTGCCAATTAAAATAGTTATTCCTAAATATCAAAATTAATCCAATTGGCCTCGTTTTTGAGTTGATAATTCCAAAGAGTTTGCGCTTTAACACGAGTTTAGTGAGGCTAATTGAAATGCCAAGAGGAGAATTTTTGATTAGCGACCATTTATGAACAGGTTTGTACCGTAAATGCTTTTTTTTCCATTGATGCAACAGATTTCCAGTTGAAACTATATTGGTAGCAATTGTGAAATAACAGTGTAAGCTTCACCGTGGCAAAATTACACAAATCTTACTACACATATTAAATTAATAAATCTTAAATCCTCTCCTTCCTAATATTTAGTGAAATAAATGAGAGCAACGTTTGACTGCCATAATATATTATCTTAACATCAATTGCCACAAACACAACGTAGCAACTTACTTCATGACAAAACTTTTTACATCAAATAAAACGGTAAAATTGAACGAGCACTTTCAATAAATATGGCCTGTTAATATTACTCAGCATAAGCTTTTGTCGAGTGCAATTAAAATTGGAAACAGTAGACTGTCTTACGCAATAGACCCTTCTATAAAATGGCGGCCGAAAATTCAAAGAAGTCAAAATTGAAAACGTATACCAGCACTAGAAAGAACACCTTTACGTTAGTAACCCTACAAAGTTTTAGTATTTTAGGTGTAATATCAGCTGAGAAAATGTAAGTTGAAAATTGAAAAATTTACAGACGTTTGTATGACTGGGGGTATAATGCATACCCCCAGTCATACAAACGTTTGTAAATTTCTCAATTTTCGGCCTGCATTTTCTCAGTTGATATTGCACCTGAAATGCTGAAACTTTGCAGGGTTACTAAAGTAAAGGTGTTCTTTCTAGTGCTGGTATACATTTTTAATTTTAGCTAAGTTTAACTTATTTAAATTTTCGGCCGCCATTTTGGAGAAGGGGTCTATTCTTTTCTGCACTGATAAGTTATGCAATTACGTCCTCAAGTTAAAAATCACCTCCAGTTGGAAAAGGAAAGGATTTCTTCAAAAAAGTTACGAATATTTCACTCATTAAAAAGGTTTGATTCATGATGTTTATAAGAAATTACTTTAAACCTTCCACTTAGCAACTGGAAGAAATATTATCAAAAACAAAATTACAATTATGCAATTTTAGTTTAACGTGCAATTTTGAGTACATTTTGATTGCAGATTAATAAAATGGTTTAAACTGTTAATATAAAAATTATCAGATATCATCGTTGCTAGCTTTTCTCCATGTCCTCCCATTTAAGATCTGGGATCACTCCCTTCAGCGAACAGCGAATGAACTTTTCCATCTTTTTTCTTGCATTCTGCTCTTCTTGCAAACTCTGCCGTAGGGATTCAGTTTCCTACGTGAAAAACAAGGTAATAATAACAATATCATAGTAAGCAAAAAGCACACATACTTTAAGAAATACTTAATGTTGATCCAGATATTTTAGGCGACTACAGGCCGCTGCAATATGTTTTGTGAATATTGGTGTTATAAAATCATTCTTGAAGAGGTTGAGCAAACCTGTTTATTATTGTTGTTTCCGACGAAAGGACTCTCTAAAAATTTAGTTCGCCACTAAATTGTATCCGAATTTTATTGGTTTAAAATGAAATAAATCATGTGAGACGACAGTGATCATCTGCAGAGAAACACTGTCAACCCATAGTGCCCGTCCAAGTTAAATATCCGGATCGACAGTACTAATCCGTAAAAATCTTTCTGTGAACAGGTCTAAAAAAGCGTACTTCAGAAAATAAACAACCTTAATTATAGTACGTGGGTTTTGTCTGCTTTCTTTTTCAAATTTTACATTTCGCATTCACAGCTTTCACCTAAAAAAGGTTAAAAATAGCTCACTATGATGTTTGAGCTGGCGCACAGAAGAAAAAATTTAGTGGTGAACAATAAAGACAACAGAGTGTTTATTTCTCAAAACTATCGGTCTCATAGTTGCCCCTAAGGAATTTGATGTTCTTAGCATATTTATCCTCAAAGCTTCACTTCTCGGCAAATAATTGTTTTAAGAACATCACTTTTCTGCAGGGCAACTACCAGCCTATAGCTCCTCAACAGAAACATTCTATTGTTTATCTACTATTCCTCTTCCGAAGAGAGGAGTCCAAATTTGGGACGTGCACCTACAGGGATGTTTTAACGCCTCTGATTGGTAAAATCAGAGCAACAATCAAGCCAATCAGACCACTCTCTTGTTTTTCAGCTATTATAGTTAAAATCACTCAACATCTCTGCTTTCTATGGCTACAAAGGTACCATAGAATCAACCAAGGAAATTTGACTTACAAGTTGCAGTTCTTCTACTCTTCTTCTAAGACAATTAAATTCACCAACAACATCCCTGAAATCAAGAATAACCACAGAGTGGAAGCAATTACTACTTAAAAAAGGAAAAGGGGCGTAGGAGAGAACCCAAAGGTACAGTAAACAGTGTTTATTTGTATAATATTTTGAAAACTCTCGGATGGCTGTAAGCCAGCCAAACACAGTCTAAGTATTTTCTAGGTTCATCACATGGCTACTACCTGATAAAATAATGTTCAACTCTGTAAGCGTACTGACTTTAAAACATTGTCAGAAAGGTTGAACTCTTCCAAACCTGTCAGAGTTAACACAATTGGGAATAGAACACAGCAGGACATAGTTTGCAAATATCACAAAATTGCTCACCTAGTTAACTTTTTCTTTGATTTTTTTGATTTCAGTAGGTCACCTTTTAAACTGGATGCTGAGGATGTTCGATGGGCGGGTAGTTCTGGAAGAATTGGACTACCTGTGAAATGAATGGTGGGACAAGCATTCTCATGCACTGGTCTTAAGCATGCAAACAGGCAAGACAGCGAAAATTTATGTTTCAGGAAATTTATATTTTGGAAAATTTTATATTAGAATAAATTTAACTGTTTTACAGCTACGAGCGTTTATAACTTCTTTTAGAAGCGTTTTGTTGATTAGTACATGTACGTCAAGTGTATGCCTGTTTACTGCAAAGTTTAAACTTTAACACAGTTATTTAAGCAGACGGACTTTTACACCTTAAACTTGAACTAAACCTCTGGACGAAACTAACAATTTACTGATGGCCTCAATTTACAACAAGATGTCGTGTACCAAAAAACATATTTCTCACTAAATATTTTTAATTATGTCTCAGGTCCTTGCTTTTCAGGGAAATATGTGAGTAGTTACTGCTTTACTCAGATGTAGGTTTTTTAAATTAAATAAGAGTTATGATATTGTAAAGCGCCACAGATAATTAGTGGAGTATGGCGCTAAACAAATGCATTTATTTATTTGTTCATTCGGTCAAATATGTATGCTCAGTTACTCATTATATGTTTAGAAGAATTCTTTTAGCCGAACCATGTTTTAAAAATAATTTTTGTAAAAGGATTTTCCTTAGGGATTGAATAACAACCAATTTTATTGGAAAGTTTAAACAATAGGCCACGTTCGAAATATGAATTTTCTAACCTGGCTCCGAGGTTTTCAGGAAAAACGTCTATATTTGTGTGGTGTTTTCTATCTATCCAAGTCTTTTTTGGGAATTGTGAGACAAAAGAAACTTAAAAAATTTCCAATTTTGACCCAAAAGCCTCGGATCTCTGTTAAACTGAATATCGATATCTCAAACGTGGCCTTTTACTCAAATATAGTAGGTTTGTCTATTACCTATATTATAATTGTTAAAGCAATTGTTTAAAACAATTGTTTCTCAATAATTTACTATTACAACAGGTGTCTCAATCACCGTAATGAAATACACAAATTAAAAAACATATTACAGGAGATTATATTTATTGTTTAGACTGACTCCTATTATGACAAACACAACCACTAATGCATGTGAGTCACAACGACCTTGAACATAAAGCATAAAGACATTAATTAACGGACTAAGTTAAAGGGAAATTGATTGATTTGAAATGTTTGCTATAAACATTTCCTACAATGTTCTTTTCAATACATGAAATGAATGTTAAATTAAAAGCTAATTGATACATAGTAAAAACAATACTTGTCCTGTACTGTAAATGGTGATCAAATACCAAGCAGATGCAAACACAACCTTGCATTTACTGTTACATAAATTACCTATCCCACAAAGTGGCTCTTTAAGACAGTACTTTGAGCCAGAATGTAGGGATCTTTACTATCAAGACAACATATAAGAGTAAACGAAATACTTTGTTTCCACACAAAAACCCCACATCCTCCCGTCAAAAAGAATTTCATGTTTTTGAGAGAGCGTATTCATGCAACACAAGGAGAAAGAGGCACTTTCAAGTAATAATGATCAAAACACAGCTTGAATTTTTTAATTGTTTCAGCTTTAAGTTGTTGGCGTGTAATTGAAATAATAGTGATTTCATACCTTTAAAATAATCTTCTGAAATTTGAAGCTAAATGTGTAAGTGGGTAAAGGGAATCCAGTTTCATGGGCAGGGAGGCAGGGGGATGTGTCTGATACACAATTATCATAAACCCTCGAACTCCAGACATTTCACACCCAAACACCCCTCCCATCACATTGTTCACACGAGGCCCCTGGCGATACGTCTTCCACCTTACTATAGGGAGAAAAAGAAAAAGAAATGTTTTGTAATACCTGAAATTGCCTCTGTCCTTTGTTTGTCTATATTGTAGATAAGGCAAATTAGAAAGACACTGAGTGATTATGTCTGTATTTGAAGTGTTTGTGATAAAAAGTAGTCACAAAGTGCAAGGGAATTTAAAGACATAAGGATGATAACAGTCAATGCCCACAACTCAACTGAAATGAAACTACTGTAGCTCACAATGTTGGCAGAAATGCAAGGCTAGATCAACAGCTAGCCATCGATCAGCTATTCCAAACAGACGACAATTTGTATAGAAATAAAGATGGAGTGGAAGTTCAGTACAACTGGATTTCTTTCTTATTCATTTTTCACTCCTACAGATGTCCATTTTGCCTTCAACAGCACTGATTTACGTTTTGAACATGGTTTCAAGCTAAAAAATTGAACGAAACAAAATTTTAAAACTTTGCTCTTTTCCTGCAAGGTAAAGCGTATGGTTTACATTGGCTGTTACTCAATAGGTAAATTTAAAAATGGCAAAGGGTAATGTAAAATGCACACATCAGATACTATGCTTCCACTGCAGAACGTTTATACAGCGAAAAATCTCACTGATGAACTTACAACCACACATTCAGCAGGCATCATACATGTACCTTCTTTATGAAACTTGCAAAATTACAACAAGAGCACTCTTACGTATCCAAAAGAAACATACAACATGCAAGCTAAGAGTGGCCCAATCTTTTTTTTAACGACAGGTTGCAAAGCCTAACAGTTTTCATAAATAACAATAGACACATGACTTGCACAAGCAACACTCCCTTGTACAATCTTCACATAACCACTCCCACAACAATTTCTCCTGATTGACAATAACAAGATAAAGAAACCTGCTTTATGTCGAAAATCAAAATTTATTGGGAGAATCACATTCCCATCTCTCAATCACATACAGTGTAATCGTCATTTATAATTTATACACAAGGTGCACATTTTGTTGTGGTTGATTCTGACTTGCATTTCACGAATCAAGTAATCAACATCCAAATAATATGAAATAGTCAAATATCAAGTCTAATAAATTAATATTCAATAAATAAGATCACCTGAAATGACTGTAATAACTATTAAAATCATATGTATCCCACTTAGCACAATTTGAACTGCGGTGGAACTCTGCCTAATGCCAGATTCTTACCAATATTGCCAATGTTTTTCCGACTCAAACATAAGCCCAGTCCCATAAACAACAGCCCTTCAAATTCTGCCGAACCTGTAATAGTGAGCAACATGGCGGCAGAGACCTTTCCTAAAACAGATAGTTAGCATGGTCCCAGACACCTCTCTTAAGCAGACACTTTCTTGTGGTCCCAAGGATGTCTCCTAATTGGAGGTTTGAGCAAAATACCACTATGTAAGATGATGATCTACATCACTGTCATGGCCATCTTTATCCCATACAAATGTTCAGTCAGGAATTTAAACAAAATAAGACCATGTGTAAAGAACTACTCTATTGCATCGTTCATCATTTGTACAGATTCGACAATCTCATCTCCATAGCCTGCGCCAGTGTTCAAACACCTGATGCTCTGCTCAAAATCAAAAACTGAAACCAGGAAATCTTGGCTTTGGTTCCACTGTGCACATGAGCCAAAGTTCAAAGTGGTTTCTGAACATGTGTAGAATGAGTAATCACTGGTTTACCCAGAAGTCTTTATTCTTGTTGATAACCAGAAGCATCGCAGGCTTTGGGAATGAGATTGTAATTCGTCTTAATCTTAGAATCTAATTTTATTCTTGCTCCCTTTTATTTAATATTACTCTTTAGGCATTTTCTCTTCTTTAAGTTCTATTTCAAGTCAGCTTTGTATATCACATAATTTTTTTTATGCTATGACAAATCTCCTCCAGAAATAACCGAGTTCCACTGCATCATTGAACATTTGTCCAATTAATAGCATAACCTGATTGAGCTCTATATTATGTATGGTGACTCATACTCAAGTTAATGATCTGTTTTTGTTGTCTTTTTGATGTAATAGTATCTATTCATGACTGCCTTGGATATCACGAAGACATAGCTAC
>CM042755.1:19795700-19845700 GCA_022496165.2 Catalaphyllia jardinei
TCAGGTAACATATATATGTTTGTGTCTAAATATTTTTCATCTACTGCCATTAATTTAGCAGTTACTGATAACAATAGTAAAAATGGCTAAAGTTTTAAAAATTCGAAAGTCCAAAGCAGCATTGATTCATCGATTTGAAACTGTAAAAAGAGAAATTATTCCATTATCAGTTCAATTTTCAACAAGTAAAAAAAGAATCGACAATGCTTTGCACTTATGAAGTCAGTATTATTATTTAAAGAACCTACTCAGCTACTTTGAATGCAAAGCCCTTCTATCAATTAGTATCACTAACTCTAACCATGTTTGAAATTAGTTGCTGCTAGTTTTTAAAAAATGCTTATCATATATACCTGCCATGTACACTATACTGCAAATATCCTACAATATACAAAACGTATTTTTTTTTTTGCATGTTACTCCTAAATGTCACACTTAATGTTACTCTACTTGAAGACCTGCTTCCAAGATCGACTAAAAAAACAATGCTTTTGCTTAAAAGTGTTATTTGATGTACTCACTGATATCTATAATACAATTATCTACACCTTTCATTCATGTTATATTAAAAAAAATGTAGGTCTTTCTTCACCTTTGAATCATAAATAGCATAGGACTTTCCTGCCTTATCTGTACACTTACGATTTAACTTTTTGAAAACGAGGGCTGGTTAGTACACAAAATGTATCAAAGTTAAAATTAAAAAAAGTTCAAAATGTGAATTTCAAAATTCAAAAACAACTTACATTTAAACTACTGTTTAAAAATCAATATCTTAATAATTTAAAAATGGATGAGTAACCAGGATAAAATAAAATATGCCTTCTTGACTCGGTTCTTGGACGGCTATTTATAGATTTGTCTTACGGTTAAATTTGTTATTAATAAAGTAGTTTTGGATTGAAATCAGTCCAAAAGCAATATCATAGATTGTGGGAATAAACAGAAATATACAAAATGGAACAGAATAAAAAGTAACAATGTAGCAACAAAAGTGATGCTTAGGGGCTGATTTGAATTAAACCCCAAATTATCATATCGCCTTTCCCACTTCCAAAACAATCCAAGAATATTATCGCAATAACAGTGCCACAAAACGTACCACTGGGTGTACTTTATAGTTGCCTAATTCATTGAACATGTACATATCATGTACCTTGAGGAGGTCAGATCAGACAAAAACCTGACCATCTAAAACCTTTTTACAATAACCACAGATGAACTTTCATGACATAATACAAACGTAGCAAGAAATTAATTATTATTTTTCTACATTGACAGTGAATCAACCAAATTTATACCACTGAACTTTACGAGTATTGGTTCCAAAATAATAATAATAATAATAATAATAATACTCCTAGACAAAATAATTATAATAAAGAACACATCTTCAATAAAATTACCAGTACGTGCCTTAACAATGGATTCAAATTCATTCAGAGGACGACTATTTTAAAATTAATATGTGTACATTCTGCTCTTGCTTGCAAGTCCTGGGCAGCATCCACCAGCCAAGATCTTGGCACCTCTAGGTCGACTGGAATGATTAGTACCATCAACTTCATCATCAGGGATGTCATTTGGAATGCCTTCAGCAGGCCCATTTGGTTTGGATTTATTTGCATCTTCTGCTAAGGTACATATAATGAAGGTATAACAAAGACTTAGAATATGATGCCAGAGTTGGAGCTTAAGGTATAAGTTTACATACAGGTAATGGTTCAATTTGCAAAATGTTGTAGAATGAATAGTACCAAACAAATGCTCTGTTCAAAAGCTTTTTACTTAAATGGTCACATAGAAGGGCTTAAGCTGCACACACATAAGGTTAGAACCACATTAACACTTTGACAAATTTAAGAGGCGTTTTAACACAAATTAGATTAGTAAACAGTAATCATAATTAAATTCGTGAAGTAATTGTACATGTAGGTCCAAAAGGGTTAGCAATTCAAATTATTACACAACTGATACTTAATCTGCATACCAAAAAATAAGCAGTGCAATTTAAAAAAGCAAATCGGATCTTAGTTTCAGGTGCAATATTACAGAACAGGATAGCATTTAACACGTAACATAGTTTTATCCTGGCAAAGCTTCATAAATCATATTCTAAGATTTGACTTTTGTTATACCTTCATTACATGTCCTACAAGAAATTGAATGCCATGTGAGCTTATCTATTGAACTAAACATCCCGGCAAATCCTTATTTAACCTTTGATATCAGAAAGTTCTGAAAATCAGAAACATTTCGCAATACCAACAGCAACTAAAATGCAATCTAAATAAATGTACAACTACACGTGGATAACAGAATTTAACAATGTCTGAACATGTAACGATGTGACAGAGTATGTAGAACATATTTACTACGTGAATGCATGGCTGCTTTGGCACCAAAACTAAAACTATTTCTGGCCACTGTTACAAAGGGGTGCATGTCGTTTCAAAGAGGATTAAAACGTGATCTCAATATATGCTCGCAAATCATCCAGTTACAAAAAAATAAGATAAAGAACAGGTAAGCATGACACATACAGTGAAGTAGAACAACAGGGACATATAGGTTGATGCATAAAGGTCTTTTAATCAAAAAATGCATTTTAGTTCACAACTAACAAAACAGCTTGTGACAAAAAAAAATTAAATGAACAGTGAGCTAGATTACACAAAAAAGAAAGAAATGGTAACTTTAAATTTAAAAGAAATACACTGTAAACATCTCTTTTTTTAACATTCACTTTGTATGCTGACTTTCAAACAACACAGAATTGCTACATTAGAATAGACCCTACTCATAAATGGCTGCCAATTAAATTTTTGTAAAAATTAAAATTAGCCCAACTAACCTCGATTTTGAGTTGATAATTCAAACGAATTTTTACTCTAGAACGAGGTTAATTGGGCTAATTTAAATGCATACAAAAGAATTTTAAATCAGTAGCCATAATTTTATGAATAGGTCTATGGGTACTGATCACTCACCTAAGAATGAAACAATAACATTTCTTATTTGAGAAAAGAAAAAAGGAGTGGAAGTTACAAAGCTGGGTGCAACTGAACAATAAATTAACATCGTCATACTCATTTTGAAGAGCTTGCACAAAAGCTGTTACAAGTCTTAACATTTTTTCTACCCTCATACTCAGCTACCAATACAATTTCACATCACCCTCATGCATTTTTGAGAAATAATAAACAATACACTTCTCTTGACGTTAATTTGACATTAAAGATTTCATAGCAAGAAAGTTAAATGTACCCTTTTGGAACTAACAGCAGTAACTATTCAGATTGACCTTCAAATTAAGGATGTGCGATACTTACTCATGTTCAAACACATTTAAACTAATTATTCTATATTAATATATTCATAAAAATGGCATTTAAAAAGTGTATAGATTTTACTGACACCACAACTCTTCTACATGCACTGCGGCATTGATGAATGTTCTGATAACTCGGGCCTCTTTAGAAGGAGAGAAGTTTTCCCTGGAAACAAGATTACCTTTCCCCTGGAACAATTTTTTTACCACGCAGCTTTATTTCTCAACCAAATAACCAATTGGCCCTCCCCGTTGTACACACACTCTTGCCCAGGGCTGCTCAGTGTGGGGTCAACCCTCCCATGAGGGAGTAATTCTCTACAAAAAAGCAGGCCTAAACTGTGGATCAAGAGGCACAGAAGTCCCCTTCGTTAAGATGCAAAGATAGAAAACTTATTCAATTATTTTTAGTAACTCAGTATGCACAGTAATGGTGAAAAGTGTGAAAACAAATTGTTGTGTCAGTCCCATTATCAGCAACAATGATGGAAACGACTTACTGGACACACAACTTTGACAGTTGCTACTAAACATGCTCTAATCTTGATGTCATTACAGTGTCAAACAAGAATGTAACAACATGAAAAAGTTCGGCATTGACTATGATGCTTTACTACAACTGTATCAATTCATCAAACGAGTACACAACAAAAGACTCTGAGTTCATTTCACATTGGGCACATGGAATTTGAGCTGTAGGTGGGAAAAGCTAAATCTTGCTAGTTTCAGCATTTTGAACAAACTCCATTAGTATTGGTTCTTGCCTGCTCGAGCACTCGAATGACGACTGTACACAAGTACAGTTTACATAATAATATGATAAGATGCAACATAATTTCGAGGAGTCTACCTGTGACAATGAAGCACAATATATCTGAAAATAGTTCTGTATTGCAGGATTCAAGTACATACACATGTAAAGTACAAACCAATCTTGATTGTTGGTGAAATGACTAAACTCAAAGTATTTTGTCTCATAAACACTTAGACCGTTCACTAAGTAAACTTTGAGTAACTCAGGCTTATGTGAGAGAGACCGCTTCTGGAAAAAGAAAATCTGGTTACGACGATACTACTCGACACTTACTGTTTAGTGTATGTCTTGCTCTTGCACTTGTACAGTAAGCTTCAACGACCCGAAGAATAAGAACATCTTCTTCTAATACACTACTACTTCCTGAAACGTTTACACAAAATTTCCATATAACTATTGGTTCTAACAACTATAATCATACTTTCTTGGTATGCTTCAGTAACACATCAGGCGAGTTTGGTCAAGCCATGGGGCATAGAAATAAATATTAAAAAAGTAAATATATAAATAACATGGCAAGACCAAACTAGCCTGACATGTCGCTGAATCATACCATTAGATAATTACTGCGACCAAGTGACCATGATATCGTTGCCATGTAGGGCCAGTATTGATTTCACAGGCCATTGGACAGCACACATGGCTCCTGATTGGCTATTAGCAAATATGGGTACGGTGAACAATATCATTATTAAATTGTTTATGACAGCAGGGTCACAAAATGTTATGCTTGATAAAAATGGGATCCAAACACACACTACAGTCTATTGTTGTCTCTTACCTGAGCTACCGCTGTGCTTTTCATCTTCAAGTTCACTCTTTGATCGACCTTAAAAATACAAGAAACGTGTTTTGTAAGAAATCGTATAGCCATTTCTATAATCGCTTTATAGTAACTAAACACTTACCTATTTTAAATTGTCATGCCAGATTGAAATAATAACAACAACAACAACAACTTTATTTAAGTGTCTAATGTATTTAGTACTGTTGTGCTTAATTGGGGACACTGTAAATAAATAAACAAATATTGTAAATATGACAAACTACTAAGAATCCCAACTGGTGAGAGGCCGACCAGTTGGCTATTAACACAACTCAGTCGAGGAGTTGAACTCGGGACAACCGAGAACAAATCCAGCTAGTAGTAGGGTTGAGGATTTAAACCAGGGACCTCCAGATTTCAAATCCATCACCCTAAACCACTCGACCACGCTGCCTCCCATGTAATTATTAACTAAGGGAGGAATCTTTTATTACTTCAGCCACTATTTAGAGACTCTTTTAAAAATTAAAAATTAATTTTATAATGCACAGCAAATCCAAGGTATAAACAGCTTGTGTGATTGTTATAGGTTAGAATTACAGGCTTGTTAGTTAAACACAAAATTATACTTATTGCTTGAACTGTGTGATTCCACACTAATTTTCACTTTTATTATTAATGAATGCCCATCATGGCGCTATGACAGCAATTAACCCCCCAACTACATTACAATGCAAAACTGTGCTTTCAATTATCAGTTAAAACTCTTATAGCACCATTTACATTTAACCTGAAACTTGAATAGTTGTATGGCTCAAAAATAAAATAATGCCCATGTCTATTTACTTTTACTTTACCCATTCTGAGACCTAAATCATATATCAATAGGCATAAATCAAACATGGATTCAATTTTGTCTGAGTCATGCCTAAAATCCAGTACACCACGTAAGTGGGGGTTGACGAAAACTCCACTGAAAGTTACCAGTAACAGCTAAATTTAATTAAAAGTTAATTTCTTTTGTAACGAGAATTTAAACCTTTTAATATTTAATACAAAAAAGCAGACTATTAACAGCAAGCAAGGTGGCAGGGGGTTAAGAACTTTATTTTGAAAGATTACTTACAGTCTGAGGTGCAAGATTTGAAAGATGTAAGCGGATTAAGAGTAAGACAACCTAGAAGAGAAGTTATCAGTCACCTTTGAAACTTGGCCTTGAGATGGAAACTGGTTGAAGGGGAGGAGATAGGTTTCTAATGTTAGTTCAGATGTTTAATTGACATGATTAACTCACAAACTTTACTTGTTTCTTCAACAGGAATGTCCTGACGTTTTTGAAATATTATGTACATGGCATTTCAACCAGCTCTGTTATGCCATAATTTGTATGTTTACAATTCGTTTCAGTCTGAGTGGATGCAAGAACCAAGAAATTATTAAGTAGCCCTCTCTCTCATGTTATCTGATTTAATTGGAACAAAACTCTTACTCAATGCCTGAAAATAGGCTGTTAAAATGCTCAGAAAATTCACAGTAACTCCATTGGATCACATCAGGTAGCAATTCCTGCTGAAGAAACAATTACATCTACAAATCATATTAGAGGTTCAATGTTCATAACAGTTAAAGATCACCCAGCCTACATTGTAGAAGACAGTTTTATAATCTCATTTCCCTTGTTTTCATCCAAAATCTCTTTAACGAAGTAATTACCACAATAATTTTCTTTAAAGAAATGACTGTTCTTGGGTTAACAATAAATCACATGTTTACTTTCGCTTTATAAAACAATTATAAAATGGTGATTTCATTTAAAATTTAGTTATTTTATAAACTTTTTTGAATTTGCAATTTGTTGAATTTACTTCTTATTTAAATTTGTAAATGATATAATCATACAGTACAAGGGTGTGAAAGTTATTGTGCGGAGGATTTTGTTTCCCATGTTATTATTCTATGTAATACACACAGATTATAAACTTTAATTTAGTAGACACAAGATCATTAGGGAAAACAGTGTTTAAAAATCGTCTTATGAGCCAAGTGGCTAATCAAGCTGCAGCTTATCCCAGGTCCAGTAGCATGAGACAACTACATGTAGCAGTATCTCTACTCCTCCCTGGAAGGGATGCTAGTTCATCGCAGGGTTACCCCCCAGCATTCAATTTGATGGCACCCATTTATACACCTGGGTGGAGAGAGGCATTGTGAGAGTAAAGTGTTTTTGTCAAGTACACAGCACAATGTCCCTGGCCAGGGCTCAAAACTAGATGACTCCAGAGTCAAGCACACTTACGATGAGGCCACTGCACCTCCCAGCTGTTAAGCTACAGTATAATCTGTGATACATCATGGCAATATTTTAAATCAAATTGTGATACAAGTATATATTAACTACTGGGATACAAATACTTAAAACAATTAGGACTAGTTTTGGAATATATTTGGAATATACTAAGCTCCTCAGCTAATTAATAGACCTACATTGCAACTTCATGGTAACACTGACAAAAATGAACTACATGACTGATAAACCAATTGCGAGTTTAAAAAAGAATTAAAGCCTTGAAATACCTTTCTTAATGTGCATTTTTGTCTTTTTTTAGTTGTAACATACAAAGATTAGAAATGTCAAGGAACAAAACTATTTTAAGCCATTTTTGTTGACTCATAACTTTCAGTCCTTCACAACTCAACTGCAAATTTTTGCATATGTGGACTATGGAGATGGCCCCCAGTTCTCTTGCCTGTGGTGTTTATACGCAATTTCCAAGGTACCTTGTGCCTCTGTTTCAAAACGAGTCCTTGATTTGTTTGATTTGCATGAAAATGCTAAATGTAAGCAGAACACAGTCTCGCATGAAGACACCATTTGACAGAGGCAAAAGGCAACTTGGAAATGGCCTATTCAAGGTGTGGGACTGACAACAAGTCATGAGGTATTTTCCATTAAATTACTGTTTAACCTCAATCTGGGAGTACTTACCTTGTTTTTTCTTTGACGTGTGAAGTAAGCCTTTCATGGAGCGATGTGCTGTGGATGTGTCCTACACAGAAATCATCACCTTTTATATTTCATTCATGTAAACAATTTAAACTAGACCTTGGGCTGCCTCCATTGTAACTAATGTACTGGGTTTAAAGTTAACACACTGAATTATGCAGGAAATTTTTTTTTTAATGTATGTTTGAGTGCTGGAAGTAGGCAATACTGCAGATACACCAAACCCCCAAGGTGTATCGGCTGTATTGCCTACTTGCGACAACCAAACAAATATTTAAAATTATAATTTCCTATTTCACGGGTGCTACGTGGTTCCCATACTATATATCCATGCAACATTGGTGATTAAACCTTATTACTGAGGGTACATTGATAAGCAAGAAGCAAATTGGGGGGGGGGGGGGGGACATATTGATTAGTGTCTGTATGGAAAAAAGATCCACATAAAATTATTATTATTTTTTAATTAATTTTATTGCAGTTACAAAATAGAACATTAATATACACACATTAAATCTAGAGTTACATACATTTTAGGTCTAAAAAAATTAAATGAATAAATAAATAGATAGATTTAAATTAATTAGTAATAAATATAAATCTTACTACCATGTTAATAATTACATTCCAAATTACAATCTTGTATTATAAAGTCAATTACACATGCACAAAGACAACATCAGAAATAGTAACATTGATATAATAATAATAGTAATAATAATAATACATATCTATTACATAGGTTTAATTATCCATTTTTTATTAAAATATTCTTGTTTTGTAATTTTACTTTCTGTCATACATGTACTTAATTTTAATTTTGGCTTTAAACCCCTCGATTTTAGGAAGGGTTTGACTTCTTCTGCAGTCCCACAAGAACAATTTTCCAATAATCCACATAGAATTAGGTCAAAGTTCTTTTTCAGAAATAATCAGAGTTAAATTTATAAATTGACACCTGGCAAAGACTTTAAGGGCTGGACTTTGAACATGCTTTCCTGAACTCTCCGGCCGCAGGAGATAGTATCCAGAAAAAGTCACACTATAGTTTGGGTTTACATGTACTTCAGTAGTTTAATACGTTCCACTCACGAAGTTTAGGTCACAACTGATTTGTACTAATCGAAGGCACATTTTCTTAATGGAAGTTTGTAATTAAAAACTGCTTATCTTGTCAATCGCTTCTTACATTACATACGCAACCGACATCAATATGCTATCTCGATTTGTTAGCTAATCAATCTTTAATCAGTCTTTTAAGCTAGCACTCAGTTCCAGTCAATGCCAGGAATCTCACCAATTTGTAGTGTCACAAAAAGAGAGAACTTTCAATAACACAAACTCTGAGCTTCAAAATATAAATAACAAAACTAATGTAGTTTTGGTTGTTATCAATCATAATTAGGACAACACCAGCAAAACTTGAAAAAAGCAAAATGGATCACAATCTACCAATCAAAACCCACACGTGTTCTCTTAAAACCTGTTATTTAAAATATACCTCTCTTTCCTGAGAGGTTCACTAAGATGATTGATCAAAGTGAGAAAAAACTGTTGAATGAGCAGAGTTCATGTGTCATCAAAAAGGTGCAGTAAGCACGTTAAAGTTTTAAAATCAACAATAATTTTCTTAACCGCAGAAAAGGACTATTCGATATTGTTTTATGGCTTGCTCTTGTAGTCAATATAATGCCCACTCTGATTGATTGGCTAATTGTAGGGCATTATCCTCCCATAATGCCCAAGGGCTGATTACAGGATAGCAAAAACAAAGAAAAATGCCATACACTTAACACCTTATTAACCTTATTTGTTTGGTCATAATGCAAAAATCTCAACAGAGCAATACCAGCAAGGTCTCCGTCTGAGAACTTCCATTAAGACCTCACTCTTACCTAAACAATAAACTAGTTATTATTGCAAGAATATACACAATAACAGCAAAGTTTCATGTACCTCCTTAGCAATCAGTGCATATGCTGGCCTCAGAGGAGGGGTGGGTCTTAGCCTTGTGAAATCCCAGTGTCCTTTTCTGTTTGGACTGTGAGGCGCAGAGCTGAATGTCGTCAGGTCTGTAGCTACTGAATGTGATGTCGACCCAGAGCGAAACTTTGATCCATCACTGGAAGACTGTTATACGATAAAGTAAAAATTAACTGATTACACTGACATGTATTTAGTGACACCAACAAACATTAACAACAACCTTAAGTCTACAAACACACTGTGTAGATCTCCTGGTAAATATCATATTTACCTGTGAATGCACTCCAGAAGTACTTAGAGACCCCTTGGGTGTAGCTGAGTTTGGTGGTGATCCAGTGGATTCACTTCGAGGAGGACTTGATTTTGAGTATGTCCGTTCTGATATGGATGCAGGATGTCTTTCCACCCAGGGTGATGGTGATGTCACACTACTCTTTTCTGAGGATTGCCGAACCTTGGGACTTTGACCAGGGAACTGGACAGTGTCAAGCCATGCTGTCTTCTCGTGGGCATGGTTTGTAGACAGTTTCATGACATCCCCACTAACTGCAAGATCAATACAGAAGATGAATAAGAAATGTCTAAAACAACAACAACAGCTTTATTTATCCCTTATTTTTTTCTATAAATTACATAGTAGTACACTGCAGTGATCAATCTACTTGCGCGTCCCGCATCTGAGACTCATAAGTTTCTGAGTAGACATACAAATTATTTTAGTCCTGCCTGTGCCCATTTGGATGCAAGAAAAAAAAGAATGTGGTCACAGCTTATGTGTTTTCCCCTCTTAACAGGGTATCTGACAGGATGCGGCGATACAGACCCGCATACAATGTAATTTGCTAACAACCACATCTACATAAGCAGAGCTTTTTTCTGCATAAAACTGAAAAATTGTGCCATGTTAGTGATAAAGCAACTACCTTACAACCCCAAAAGCAAAAATTCCGAAGAGACTGGTTATTTTGAATTAGTTTTTCTCCTAAAACTGTGACAAAAACACTCCAGTTTGTTTGTGACAAACTTTTAACCTCCAAGCCTTTGACCAAAGAGTCTGGAAACTAGTTTCAAGGATATTGCCAGGTTACAAGGCTACGGAGGTTCCACACACCCAACAATGAATTCTGCACAGGACATGAGCTAAAATGCTGTATGGGACTTGCAGGTTTTTGGCTGTGCAAGACCCTAGAGTCACTACTGCCAATTTCCAGATGGATCACTGCACTGTATAATTATTAAATTGAAATAAGTGTGAGTCTTAAATTAATGAGGTAGATAATACTGTAGATCTACACGGATCCAAGAAGTGTCTCAGGAGTGCTGCCTGCTTTTGAATTTTTACCTCTATAAAAAAAAAATCAACCAAGGAGCTTCAAAGAGTATTCAAGTTCATAAGCACACAAGTTCAATTTTGGGGGTCAATTTGTGTTCCAGATCGGTAAACTGTATTTATGAAAAACAGTGCCATTTATTGTCTTGGCTGTGAAGGGAGCTAGGGGATAATTACAGAGGATTTAAAGAAACTACATGATTGTATAATTATAACAAAAGAAAATAGCTGCTCCTTCTGGAACAAGATAATTGAAATGAAAAAAAAAACATTTCAAGACTTTAACTTACCTTTTATTTCAAATGCATTCAGAATGCCTTCTGAATCTTCCAGTGAACGTATTGTCAAGTCTGAAAGGTCATACTTTTTCTGTAATGAGATCACATAATAATAGCCATGAACAACATATTCAAGTGTTGAATCAACACAACTAAAAGGTCTCTTACAAGAAGCTGAATATAATTTATTTGATAACTACATAACAGTGAACCAAATTTGTATCAGATAAACCTCCAGTACCTAGATACAATGATACACTGTAACTACGCACCAGTGACAAGAATAAAGTGATTTGATCATTACTTTGGTAATGTAAATTACAGAAATAAAAAAATTACAGATGTGTATAATCTCATTATAAGCTGTTAACAAAGGCATTAATGGCATCAAATACAAAAATTCAAAATAAAAGAAAGAACATTTTAATGAAGAAAATTGCTTGCACTTCAGGATTATAATGAAGATCTGTATACAACAAATTAGTAACACCAAAGTTAAATAAGAGATTTTAACATCTCCAAGACAAAATCAATTCAACTTGCTTACGACACTGCTATGTAATGACTAGCACACCTTCCTGAATTATATTAGAGCACATGATAAGTTACTGTACTTAAATGTGTAACTATAATGCAAATTGTTCAAATTTACCTCAAATCTATATCCACAGGCATTTGCATTTACTGAAAGTATAATCAGACAGTTTGGAAACAACAGGAATGATCTTTCTCGGACCTCCTGTGTGCAAAAATAGACAAAATGTGTTAGATCTTGTTGTTAATGTAAGTTCAGCATTGTTGTCACAGATAAGAGTATTCCTTAGTTCAACGACACACTGTTAAGCCCAGGACTCAATCAAAACATTCAGGGACATGACACTGATATTGATGAAATGACCTGATTGTCTGACCTTTTGAAGACAGCAGATCATATTAACATAATTTATACTTTGGCTGTCTGTCTTTTTTGTATCAAGCATCGTGATAATTTATTAATGATGTATTATTTAACAACAAACTACTCTGGCTAGCTACATGTGATGACTGTATACTAAAACAAAGCAGCCAATACAGTACAGTAAGCAGAATAAATACATTTAGCATTGACAACTGCTCAAGCAGCTTTATTTTAATACAGTTGAACCCCTATTAAACGGCCACCCCTATAAGTCAGCCATTAAGCAAAGACCCCAATGACTGTTTTTCTATTGCTTTTACCTCTATTAAACAGCCAACCCCTTTTAAGCAGCCACCATCCATTTCCCTGAGGGTAGCCATTTACTAGGGGTTGGACTGTGGTATTACATGTAATTCATCAGACAGGAACAGTGACACCAAAGGGGCTTGGAGGGGGGAACCCCCCATTTCAAGCAAAAAATACACGACATAATAATTTTACAAATATCTCCAGACCCCCTACAAGTAATTGGGAAGCACAAGTTTGGTCATTTAACTCCATAGATATAGATCCTCCAATAAATACTGTAATTCTAGCTAATACAAGTAGATTAAAAATATTGGGAGAACAGGTCATCCATAACCAATGATAATGAGTTGACAAGAAAAAATAAAGAAAGCATTGGACAGGCCATCAATATTGTATGCTAAAAATGAACATTCAGAAATTTAACACCTTCAACCCCATGACTTTAGGATGTTTGATACATGAGATGATGCTGAACAGTAATTTGTTTAATGAGCAAACAATCCAAGCATCATATTGTTTAATGTTATTAACTCCTGAATTTCTGACTACTGTACTTAGTAATTGACTGTTCGGACCACTTGGTTAAATCAAACCATAATTGGTGAGCCACAATAAAATGAAAGTAATACAAAGAAACATTTAACTGGCACTTTTTTAAAATTAGTATAACTCGACATCAATTATATTGAGCATCAAACCAAATGCTGCCCAGTATAGATTTAATCTGATATTTAAAACATTATTAAAGGCAAAATAACCAAAACCATTACCCCATTTTCTCCATGAATAAGGAACTGTGACATCAAAATAAGATCTCCTTGTTTACTAATGTCCTGGAAAAAAACAATATGTATTGATAAAATAGCAGGCATTTATAAATAAATAAAATATTATCAACAGAAGTTCAAGCTAGTCCAGTGAACGAGTCTGTATGACTGTACTGCGGCTGATCTGTTCAGTGTATTAGCTGTATTAGCAGTATAAGCTGTCTGGGATTTAATTTATCAATGATAACAGCTACATGTAAGTTCAAGGCCGTTTTGGTCTGAAGTTTCAAATAGTTGGAATTTTATATTAGATCTTCAAGATATCTTTGGAGAATGTTCAAGATGACAATTCCAAATATTGACTCTTAAAGAATTTCACACAGAGGCTCAATATTTATCAATTCTACATTCTACCATAAAAAATAAATTCAGATATACATGTAACTAAGCCACTTTAATATCTAAATCATGGGAAACATTGAATGGGGCTCAAAAATTTCAAGATTGTTTCATACGTCATAACTGATGGATTGAGCACAAAAATAAATTAAAGTGTTTCTATACAAACTTGTTTTCTAGTGTTTAAGCAGTATATCACAACAAAATAATTATACTTAAATGTATTTAATAAATGTACTGTAGCATGAGTCAGGAAGAAAGTGGAGAAAATGCTTTTCATTTGCACCCACTGAAACAGTAACCTGATACAACATGTAATAATAATGTAACGCAGAGCAAGAAAGATCCACCCTGATATAGCAGTGCACAAGAACAAGCAGCCATGTTCTAGAAGCTCTGTTCTATGTTCACAGTTATCCAAAATGGTGTCAAACCTTCACTCTATGGTCAAGTAACTGGGCCAAGATCTCACAATAGTTCTTGTCAGTATCATGTTACCTCTTCTTCCCATCCTTCTATTGTCCCTGTCAACATTTCTAACTCTGTTTCTTTCCGTTTTCTCGTCTCATGACAACTTGTCTGAAATCGGAAGAAATTACACATCCTGAGGCCACAGCTGTGAGGTACTAGACGCAGCATCAACATTTTGCTTAGCTCTGCCTTGAAACTTATCAATTGCAATCAAAGAGGAACATTCATTACTAAGACATTAGTACAGTGTAGTTAATCAGAGCAGATGCTGTAGAGATCGGGATGCAGCTGGGATTTGTGACTATGACAACTACACTGATAACAAACAGGGCAATATTGGATTTTTTTTAAAAAAAGATCTTTGCTAACAGTGATTATAAGATAATAACACATGAAGACAACAATGGGTCATGCAAACAAACCAGCAACAGCTACACTGTACATACAAACTGAATTGAATTGAATGCATACTCAATGTCTTCACATCTACATAAAAGATTTCATTTTGCATAATATGTCATCCAGCACAAAACTGAGTCGATACAAGTTAACTAGCATTTAACAATCAAAAGGTATGTCACTCTATATCTATACATACAGTCAAATTCTGAAACACAGCTATTGCCTTCTTAGTGTCTAATTCGTCTACATGCCCTTCCTGCAGTAAAAGAAACAATAGAGGGTCAAAAATTAAGCTGGCTTTTAAAGGATGTTTAACTCTAAATCCCTGCAAAAAAATTCCTCAGGAGATTCTAGCACATAGCTTACTATTCATAGCTCTTACTATTAAATGAGAAGAGACAGATCTTTTAAAATTCTTGATCACAGTTCACAAATTTCTTCCTGAGCATTACAGCCTGAAGATTTTTTTCTTGAAAAAATTATGACTAATCAAAAATGAACTGCACAAAAACTGAACAGCCTGAGGGAAAATAAAATATGGCAAACACATCTGAATAAGACAACACCTTTGGCACTGTCAAATGAATGAATATCAACCAGAATTCATTTGCTGTTTACCTTAGCTCTGGTAAACTGTATTTAGATAATTATGTGACCATTGACAACTTTTCTTTTCACCAATATGACGACAACACTGCCTGTAACACTGGTAATTACTGCATTGCTGCATAAACTGTACCTCAAGGTGCCGCTCCAGTTCTTTCATGTGATTTGGGTACTTGCCTAGATGTCTGAAGGGCTGATAAAGAAATAAGTTGATTTGTGTTAATTTAATGCAGAAAGTGCAACAGCAGTTAGTAATTAATATTAATGAGCAATTAGCAGTGAGACTACAAATCACATTATGTCAATTTAATTTTGTTTCAAAGCCTATTTAATTTTAAATTTTATTATTGGTTGTTTTTTTTCTCCCATATTTTACCAAGTAAAAACTATTTTTTAACAATTTGTGCAGTAGAATGCTAATCCTTTAAGAGGTATTTTCGGTTTTAAATGTCTGGTACAAATGAGATCATTATGGTCTTTGAGGTTAAACTAACATCAGTTTTGGGTTCAGGGAGATTTTCAATATTTAACAGTCACCCCTTGCATAATGCAATGCATAGTGCAAAAAATAAATAATATTATAAATATCCTCAAAACAATGTCATAAAAACTGAAATTTGTAATTGATACACAATATTAACAAAATATAGCAATGTCATACTGTTAATAAGAATATGTTTTGAAGGACAAAATGAAAAATAAAATAATATAATAATTATTAACCAAAAAATGTACATAAAAAAGTTCTTAGTGAGATATACATTTTTTTTTTTTTTTTTTGGGGGGGGGGGGGGGGGGGGGGGCGTTTAGAGTGCTGACAAATATTGATCGCTGCAAGAGACAGCAGTACCATGTTTAGTCTCCTTTGGTCTTAAAAAAAAAACCATGAGTTTTAGTGTTGGATTCAAGAACTTTGCTGCTACAATGTACATTGTTTTAAAAAATATAAGGTCTGTAAATGATGACTCAGTAGCAGTTTTTACAATCATAGAAATTGAAATGAAGTTGGATTGGCTTCCTTAACAAGTGAAATAGTTAGTACACAATTAGATACTTTTAGACACTGATCCATTATTTTCTTGTGTTACAGTACTTAGTTATAGTTATTTTTGACTATTTTTGAAATGTTCTTTCATGGGCAGTTGAATTACCGTAAACATTCATGTATAAGCCGCATCTGTAGATAAGCGGCACTCCCAATTTAGAAGTGCAGATTTTGGAAAAAAAGAATTAAAAAACAGTAAAGTTTGAAATGCCAGCAGAGTTGTATTTGCTATAAATAAACAAGGACAAACAATCAAGGTTTCAAAACACACCGACGCAGAAGTTGCTGCCATCTTTCACATTTATCAAGCCTAAAGAAAGCGAAATTTTATTTGACGTACCTTCTTTTTTATTTGAATTTATGACATCTTCAACTAGAAAATAATGCTCTTTTGACCCAATTTTTCAAGATTATCACTTCGAAACACGCCATAAAGTTTACTATTGAAACAAAACAAATGAGTGCTTAGTAGCCAAACTTTAAATGGTGGGAGGAGTCTGGGACAGGGACTTGGCATCTGCTGGTCTTTAACCGCGGTGTGCCCCTGGTCATCGAGAAATTTACTTTCGACTCAGCTGTACGGGATACCACGTTGTTTGGAAACCCACAGTAGGCGAAAAAATTTCAGGCAGATTAGGAGCTTCACAATGAAGTCAACAAATTTGCCGTGAAAGTGGTCAAAAACAACGAAATAGTCAGCCATTTACCTCACAAGTACTCGCGAATTTTGTGGTATTTTATAGCACGTGGTAGAAAGCAGTGGAAAGAAATGCGTGGAAGTAACTGGCCGTAGACGTCACTGCAAACAGCTGTGTGGAGGAATGGAGATTCCTTGTAGGTTGGTGTTTAGTTGTTCCAGTAAAGTGAAAATTAATGGCTTCAAAGAACTCGCTGATAAACACCTAAGGACACAAACGGCTCCTTTAAGAGCCACCACTCATGAAAAAGTCAATGAACAACTGCAACAAACTCTCAGTTCTTTTATGTTTATTTCTTGACAACTGAAGAAGTTTTATGAATATTAATTAGGTTTTTGTGATCTCCAAACACAGAATGATGTATCCGTGGATAAGCCGCACCCTTGATTTTGGGCTTCAATTTCGTGATAAAAAGTGCGGCTTATACATACTTTAGAGAATTGCAGAATTTACTGTTTGTAATACTGATATTTACATGTGGTCCCTAAGGTCGTAAACACATTGCAATTTGTATATTAGGTAATAATACAGTTTTGTGTTCAATTTGGAAATAACTTGCGGGAGTGAGATTTTCAAAAAGTGGCAATCGCATAAGCCGCTTTGGCGAGTGCAATTTTAGATTTTTGAAAAATTCACTCATGCAAGTTATTTCCAAATTGAACGAGAAAAAGCATATGATTACCTATTAATAATATAAACATTTGCGTGGAGGAAGTGCCAGAAGATCTTTCTTGAAGCCATTTTTCCTCATTTGGCAAAATTTTTCAAAGTTTCTGCACAAAATGTTCATCATCATTTTACATGGTATCAGTGGCATAGAAACTTTCCCATTGTTTTAAGCCAACCATAACCCAGAATTACATGTACAATGTGTAATTTGCACTGGTGTTACGCTTTTTGCACCCGTGTTACATTTGAACCGCACTGCTCTCAGCCAATCATAATTGGGTAATTTTTTCACGTATATGATTAAGATATTGAAACAGTTGAATGTGAAGAACAGAGAGTTTGCATGTGCATGTGCTTAGGGTAACATTTCATTCTTGTGAAAATGCTCAAGATTATAGTGCATTTTTGCCTGACGTCATAGAGGCTATATCGGTGTCCCAAACCGATCCTTTACTGTAGGAGTTGAACTCTTTTCTTGTGTAAACAATTTCTTTTTTTTTCAGTAAATTTGCATAGCTGGTGGCCACCTGAGTGGCATTGTTTTATACACCAAGGCTTAAAATTTTGGTCTTAATTTTAAACAAAATAAATTCAACCTACATTACTGAGACTTGTTGTCAGTGTTAATATCCCAGGTGCTGGCGCTCCTTTACTTTCAATAAATGCTGACAGCTCGTCACTATAATTAATTAACAAATATCAATCAGTAAAGATATATTTAATGACTCAATATAACCAAAGCTGCCTACAGTTAACATACATATATATGTCACAATATTTTAAGACTTTTTCCTTCAATGAAAATGTTTTGATTCAGTTTTACCCTAATTGGTACAATTTGGCATTTTCTTTATCGTATTATCTGTCACCATACACCAGAGCAACAAAACAACACCGCATTGTACCAAGGGAAAAACTGAACCACAACCTACAAATGTGGGGTCGATTAACCAGTCAGCTGTTAGCCCCAGAAGTAGATTAGCTCACATCTCATAAATCAATTAACCCACAATTAAATCTTGCCTTTAGTTGATTATTATTCTGTCATTGCCCGACAAGAAAGATTTCAGCAAATACCATGCTGAGGTTTAATAATCAGTCAAGAAAGGAGTGTAGTGCGTAGAGGAATGAACTTTACCTAGTTTTTATTCTTGTCAGATTATAATCAAATGAAATCTCATTATACTTCTATCACACAGACTCTTTTAGTCACTTAAGAGGCTGTCTCTCTAAAAACCGACCACTGACTTTACTTCAAAAATTCGATTTTTCTCATAAGCTGGGATTTTAAAGCCCTTACCTAGTCAGTCACTAAAATGAGTTTTATTTGATTAAAAATTGTAACTGAATTTTCCTAGGCTTAGTTGAAGTTCGGTCTGCTCGACTCAAGTTTCATGCCTGCCGAAACTGGAAAAATGGCACATATTGCCGGTGCTCCAAAAAATTTAATATTCGCTCAAAAGTCCCAATTCTTTTTTTCAACTATAGATATACTACAGCAGTTTGTTTAGCCATGTTGCAATTATAATTCAATGTTGTTGTTCCTTCAACGGTTAAAAGCAGATTTTCTACCCGTTACATCAAGTTTTGAACCAAACACGAAAATGGCGCTACGTACTTTGAAGGCACGTTTTAAAAATGTGGCACCTGTTTGAAAGTGCTGAACTACATGAATAGAAAGTATCAATGACACTTAATTTGAAACAATAGTAAAATTTGTCTGCCCACTAGGTTTTCAAAACTAACGACCGCTTGAAGTTCAGGAAATTTTGAAATATTTCAGTGAGTAACTGCATACTTGCCTTCATAAAGTGCACCGATAAATTTGCGTAAATTTCTTACCTGGCTCCAACATTAAAGTTTTGGTCCTTTGTAGCATTATCCTTGAATCCTAGCCAGCTTTTCCTCCCAGTGGTAGGTTTGTAAACAAGGTACATATACACGTTCCTGATCTGTGTCGAGCGTGACGGCCACATACTTCCATGTTCTTTGTATTACTGATCATTGTTTTCCTCAAAGTCGGTTTGATGATGTTGAGTCGTCTTGAAAGGTTTGTAGAAGCACTCTTTTGGACAACTCTCGGCACACATACAAGTATGAACAGTAAATGGTGATTAGGGGATCATAAATGATCATAAATGCCACGGCCATTTTGTGTTTACAATGGGTGTTTTGTTCCCAATCTTTGGGTGAGTGTCACACCCTGATTCCTGTGATACAGATTGGGAACTAATTAAGGGTGCCTTTCTTATCCGAAAGAATCCGAAAATGAATTTTGCGTTTCTTTACTAAACAGATCAATCCTTTATCTCCCGGATCAAGGAGTGAGAAAGGAACAGAAGAATCCACTCTGGAGGGTAGTACAGCAGGGTCTCTGTCACGGTTAACGAACAAAAAAAAAAATTTTGTTTTTCCAAATCACGAAAATAAGCATGTAAGATACTCTTGATAATGACCTATCTAGAAAGAAAGTTTGAAGAGAGCCAGCAAAATACTGAAAGGATTAGTCAAGGCTCCATATTGCAAATCGCATACCTAAGTCACCCCCGACAGACGACCCCAACCATTCGGAGAAATTGCGACTCAAAATAGAGTGGTAAAATCATGAGTATCGGTTTGTACTCCAAGTTCTTCACGGTTCACGCAATTACCTTCAGGTCGTGAATCACGAAGGATAATTTCCTAAATCCCCCTTTTGATGGAAAATAAAATCAGCTAATCACGTATCACGAGAATACCGCTGAGCGACCCTCACTCCGGGAGTGGATTCCTCGGTTCTTTTGACATTCCATGAGCCGAGAGATATAGGATTGATCTGTTTAGTGAAGAAATGCAAAATTCATTTTCGGATTTTTTTAGGTCTTTGATTTTCTTGAAGAAACGCACCCTTAGTTCTGAATCTGTATCACGGGAATCATGATGTGATATTCACATGAAGATTGGGAATGAAAAACAAAATGGCCGTAGCATTTATCAATCCTTCTGTGGATCCTCTGATCAACGTTTACTGTTCATACTTGTATGTGCCGAGATTTGTCCAAAAGAGTGCTTCTACAAACCTTTTAAGATGACTCAACATCATCAAACCGACTTCGAGGAAAACAATGATCAGTAATACAAAGAACATGGAAGTACGTGACCGTCACGCTTGACACAGATCAGGAACGTGTATATGTACCTTGTTTACAAACCTACCGCTGGGAGCAAAAGCTGGCTAGGATTCAAGGATAGTGCTACAAAGGACCAAAACTTTAATGTTGAAGCCAGGTAAGAAATTTACGCGAATTTACCAGCGCACTTTACGAAGGCGAGTATGCAGTTACTCACTGAAATATTTCAAAATTTCCTGAACTTTAAGCGGTCATTAGTTTTGAAAACCTAGTGGGCAGACAAATTTTACTATTGTTTTAAATTAAGTGTCATTTATACTTTCTATTCATGTAGTTCAGCACTTTCAAACAGGTGCCACATTTTTAAAACGTGCCTTTAAAGTAGCGCTACTTTTGTGTTTAATTGAAAACTCGATTTAACGGGTAGAAAATCTGCTTTGAACCATTGAAGGAACAACATTGAATTATAATTGCAACATGGCCAAACAAACTGCTGTAGTATATTTGTTTATAGTTGAAAAAAGAATTGGGACTTTTGAGCGAATATTAAATTTTTTAGAGAGCCGGCAATATGTGCCATTTTTCCAGTTTCGGCAGGCATTCATGAAACTTGAGTCGAGCGGACCGAACTTCATCTAAGCCTAGGAAAATTCAATTGCAATCTTTAATCAATTAAAACTCATTTTAATGATTGACTAGGTAAGGGCTTTAAATTTCCAGCTTATGAGAAAGTAAAATCAGTGGTCGGTTTTTAGTGAGACAGTCTCTTAAGCTTCACAGTAGCAACAAACCCAATCCTCTACCAGCAGATGCACTCGGCTTCAAATGAGCAGCCGAAAATAATGAAATATGACTCATGTTTACTATCACACACAACCCACCACAAATAGCGTCTTGCACTATTGACGTCACGAAAATTTGATCCAGGTGTAACTCAGACAAACAAATCATTCCACGCGCTACTTCTTTGAAAGCACCGTATGAAACAATGGCGCTTGTGAGGTCTTTAGCATGATAATCAGTGATACATTTTGCAATTCAATCGCCTCTCTAGGTCAAAATGTTGGAGAAACTCACGACATGTGTCTTGGAATAATAAACATACAGGGTTTGAAGAAGGGCGCAAAATATGATGGGCTTCTCATGTATGTAGGCTGTTTACGAATACTCTTGTTACCTCCATAGCAGAAAAATATTACTGTTGTTCCTGACATTCAGGTGTATCGCTCAGAAGAAATTCAGCAAGCTAGCAAATAAATACCATAAAGAAATAATCTACAGTGTAGCAGAGTCCGATTGCTGTGAGTGGTCTGCTCTGTCTTCGCCTATAAAAACAGTAACAGTTGTTTTTCCCTGCGCTCAGTTATGTTACACAGTATCGCGCCGACATAACTACAATCAGAAATATTTGCATTTGAGGTCTGGTCACAGTCACAGATTTATTTATGTGGTGGGATAAATATGGCAACATTAAAATCTAGGTCCTCTAAATTGCCCAGGACAATAATTCTGCTATGAATTTAGAATTGTCTTTGGGACAATAAATAAATATGTCCCGCTGTTGTATCGTGTTCTTTTGAGCAGACGGCTCTGGTTATCAAGTTTGAGACATTTCTGCCAATAAGTCGGCTAATAAGTCTTCTCTTCCAGACCAGGATAAACAGCAAATAAGTTTCTTAGTCATACATTTCCCCGTTAACTATTCTGATCAGCTACCGTCGAAATCGCTGAGCTAAAAGTTCTCGACTTCCAATTCCTGAAGGTTTTGTTATCTGTCCAACTGTCACTGCGGCTTTGTAAGATCCTCATGCAATTTGTCACATTTAGGATCCATTTTCCGTTACCCAAGGCAGCTGCAGTGTTTGCTTTCTAACATAATCTGATCTAATCAAAAGCCTAGACCACCAAACTTTTCTTTTTTTGCCTGATTTTCTGGTCTAGAAGACAACACGCTCATACAAAACCTTCTATCAGACTGTAATTCTTGTCTGAGTCATGTGGGGGGTCTCTGGTGATGTAATTCATTTTTAGTAATAGTGCAAGATGCTATTTGAAACCTATAACCTATCAACCTTTCCCTTATTTGGGAGCTAATTGACTTATGTGTGGGGGGCTTTATCGACTTGAGAATAGAGGCTAACAGGTTACTGGGGCTAATTGACTTTTAGCTTTGGGGTCAAGGAGCTCCAGCTAACAAATGCTGTCCAGATGACAAATTTTTCTAGGGAAATTCTACACATGTAAACAAAATTACCAGGAATTTTGGGATCATGACATTGTGGACAATTTTGCAAAAGTTCAGGCCCTAGTTAATTGTTCAAACACACTAAAATCAATTTAGGCAAAGTCTGACTTAAAGAAAGCTGGTCAGCAGCCTTTCATGGAAGCCATGCTCTTTGGGGTCTTCTTATACAGCAGCTGTGTAAGAGTGTGCAGAACTTTCCAACAAAATTATGTGCCACTTGTGCTTGCAGCATGGTTTCGCTATTAATATTGCTTTCCACCTGGAAAATCCATAACCAGTGGATAGTATGGTTTGTCTTACTAACACTTATTTTCACTGGAAAGTGATTTACAGATCATACCATTTTCATTAGACAAACATCATGGTCACAGCAGATTTTAGAAAACTGTGTCTTATTGAGCTGAAGAGTGGGAAAAGATTTCAAGAAATACCAGTTACCTGTATTTGGTTAAAACCTCAACTGCTCTAGGATGGTTTGCACAGTACATCACGTACAATTCCTTCATCTAATGTTATTAAATGAAATCAAAAATACCATACCATCAATCCTTGTTACCAAATACACCTAAAAAAAATCATCATTAATGGCACTACCAATCGGCAATTAATAAATGAAGATCGTACCTGAGGAGCTATCTGTAAATAGTTGGCTCCCATTCTTTGCTGAGGTAAAGGGAGGCTATATTAAAGAAATTCAATCAACAATTCAATTACAAAATTACTGGAACCTAATTTACTCATTACATGCATATACCACTGCGGTGGTTTAACCTGACAAACTGTCTAGGAAAATGATCCGCACCCCTTTAAAGGCTTTTTTTAAATCTTTTTCCACACTAATCAGCATGTCCTTTGTTCTTAGGGCTAGGGACATTATTTTTGTGATCTTTACCTATTGTTTTGTTTGGCCAATTATAAAAAACAGTGTGAACGGTGCAGGTTGCCCCTACATTTAACAGCGCATGATTGGGTACTACTGTAGCTGGCATATAAAACACATGCATGGATAAATTAACATAGGCTGCATGCACATTTAAGGTGAATAAACTGAAATACAATGCAATCAATTGAATCATAGCAAAAATTGAGAAGTGACGACCCTTGTTACCTTCGCCTGAGTAGCAACTGTTTCTTTTCCTTTTCCAAATGCAAAGGGGACGAAAACGAAAAGAGAGTGCAAAAATATAGAGTAGGGGGAGGGGTGAGGTGATGGAAGGAAACTCCCCGCCCCTTCCCCTTCTTGCTCACCCCCTCCCCACTTCTCCTGGGCAGTTTTTTGCTCAACCAAGATGTACTCAGACTCCTTCACTTGCTGGATTGATCTCTCTGCCTGATGGAAAGGAAACTGCTGCTATGCAGGCTATTGTTACTTTTGAATTTTGCAACCTTTTTCCCACTGTAACTGTCAGAGATGGGTATAACTACATGACTGTATCAATGGGTCAGATAATAGTGCCAAGACAGCTAACATGAAGTGTGTTTTTAGTGCAAAATTGGACCAAAATTATAATAATTCTTCCTTCACTTTAGACCCTTTAATAATATCAAAAAAAAAATAAAACTGGATAGTTGTGAGAGTAAACCATATGTTGTACCCAGGTGCAAAATTGTTATACAAATTAAAACAAAGTTAAGGTCTACATGTACTTCTAAGCAATTGTGATCTTGCTTACTGTGAGCACTCGTCCATGATGCTAAAAAACATCTGTTGAAACTGCACAATCTCTTCAAAATTTCCAGCAAGAACTTTCATGTCTTTTGCTGGTAATCTGTGGATCAGATACTTGTAAACATTAGCAAGTGCTATGGATTGACACACAACAACAACATAGAATTCAAAAATTATGTATGCTCAGATTAGTCACGGTATTTTGAGGTATTTTGACCATCAGCAAAATTACCGTTAAATTGAAGGAAACCAGAAAATAACACTACACAAAGATAGAAAAACACCAAAGAGTCATTAATATTAGTCAGACCATAAAGGAACAAGGACAGTTAAAGATCGAGAAGATTGACAAGGATTACAAACAATGAAATGAAAAGTTTAATAGCCTAAACTTTTCAAACCTTTTAACCCTGACATAGCTCCTTTAACTGCATGTTCATCGTAGGAATAATACCATTACAGGAGAAAAGTGGACATGGATTGGAAGCCGAGATGTACTCTAATAGCAACAGGAGCTCAACATACAGAAGGAGACTACATTCAACTTGGCAGAAGAGGTTTTCTTAAGAGCCAGGCAACAGGCAAATTGATTAGCTGTGAGAATGATTTTCCCACCTGCTTTCTAACAGAGAAGTTAAAGTCCTGCTGAAAACCGCTGACAATGTAACAGAAGATCTGCCAGCTCTGACTTAAAGTTGTGAGTTCACACAAGCCTTCACAAAGATGGCTTTTGAGTATAATAGCAACTGACAGTGCAGTCTTGACTTCTCTCCAAAAATAAAAGATGTGTCTACATTTCTTATCAAAACACACTTCTAAGTTAATGGATCTACCAACTGCAATATTTTCCTAGACATACATTTAAGTCTGGTGTCAGACTTGTTTCCTGTTAACCTGACAACAAGTTTGAAACTTGCAGACACATGAAACTTCTCTTACAAATTTAAGAAATGAATACTTACATATTTGATGCTTGTAGGGGTTTTAAATAATTTTGTAGCAGGGCCTGTCATATAAAAAAAAACTGTTTAAGTGCCTATGAAGTAAAAAATAATTGCTGCTTATTTGAAAGACCTTTCAAAGTATATAAGAATGGGGAGTTCTTTTTAGAATATCTTTTTTCGTTTTAATGATATTTACGTTTTTGTGAGTAAAGTGATGACGTCATACACTGTAGGTGGTTTCACTAAAACAGTACAAGAGATATTCCCAAAAAGAAAACGCCATTCTTCTTTACTTTGAAAAGCCTTTCAAATTTAAAGCAGCAATTATTTTTTACTTCATAGGCACTTTAAATTCAGAGCTCAAAACATTGCTCCCTAGGCAATACAAGTATATCTTCTTCAGTGTTGCATGTATTTAAACTTACACAAAAATATGAAAAAAACTGTACGTTTGAATTAAGAAATAAGTGAATTGCATGTTTCCATTGTGAATTACAACAAGTTCAATCAACAGACTGTGGATCAAAGAAATCTAGACTTACTTGTAGTTCACTAACATGGGCTCTCTCTGTATCCAATATATTTTGAACCACCTGTAAAGTTAACAATAAACGACAAAAAATAGTTGAAAAACCAGGCAAGGCAACAGGTTATCAATGAACCAGGCACTAGGGGGAAGAAACAGTAGTCTAAGAGCAGATGACCAACTGACCAGATGGATACGCTACACCATGCAATGCTACTGTACGCTATGCCAGGGTCGGAAATCGCGCTTTCCTGGTCGCCAATGTGACTACAAATTTTGCACTGGCAACCAGAATTTCACAGCTGGTCGCCACATTTTCCCATTTGGCAACTGAAAAAAAAAAGGTCAGTTGCCAGTTGGCACCTGCCTAAAAAAGTTCATTTCCTACCCTGTATGCTATACTTACAATACAAAATAATATGATACAAAATGAAGCTATACAATATAATCATGAAACTGAAAGTCTTTCCAGGAACTTTGAATATGTACAGACATCTTTTTGTTTTGGCACCATTACAAGTCTTCTATAGAGATGAAGATATTCAGCTTAATGATGTTCCTTTTGCTTCAAACAATATTTTTGTAACTTGCCCCAGTTGCAATACTGAATACATTAATTACTGACAATTACATATTGCGGACTGGAGTCCTTGAAGAATTTGAAATTTGGTTGGACATACATGTTACATTCAATTGCTCATTGATTCTAACAAACATATATTAATTATTTTGCAATTCTGTTTATTGATTTCCCTACATCATAACACCTCGGATTCATCAAAACAACTTCACAATAACAAAAATAATTATCACTCTCACCAGGTTATGATAGACTCTTGCACTTTCTCGTTTACTTGACGATAACGATGATGGCACAGGTGAAACTGGTGTTGTGGGTTCAGGACCTATTCACAAATGAACAGTATTTTTTAGTATGCACAAATATATCCTAAAGCTCTTTTAAGTACATCAAGCTAATACATGTACTAAAGACAGAACAAGACAAAAGGAAAGGTAGTAACCCACTCGCTGATATTTCTTTGACATAGTTGCTAGGAAACCATCCAACTTTGCCATTTAAGGTTCCTTCCCACCATCCTCCATCCACTGCCTAAAGAGAAACAACAAGAATGAATCAACCAAACACTTAACTATGGCTAATTTATATTGCACAGAATTACATTGCATTGGCCCCATTTGTCTGGCAAGGTAAATTTAGAAGCAATAAAACAAGCTACTGTACATGTAAAACTGGCTTCCCAAAACACCCACCTTAGTGACTTCTAGGATGTCTCCTCTCTCAAAGCAAAGCTATCAACAAAACAAAAGAAGGGCAATATATCAGTTATAGCTTACTCAAAGTTCCAAGGAAGTTCAGCATCATCATCATCAGTCCCAATGTCATGTGACACATCAGGGAGGTGGGGTGGTGAAATGGCTAGTGTGCAAGACCTAACTCTCACGGTGTCTGTCTTCCCCCAGGTATAAAAATACATGTATAAATAAATTTAATTCCTGCTACGATCTTGGCCTACCAACCCTTCCAGGGGATATAGCCGTTACTTTGATTGGACACCCATCTCAGCAAACATCTAGTGAACTACCAGGCTTGCATGTACATCTATATAATACACTTTACCTCAATGTTAACCCATGGCAACTTGCATCTCCCCTTAATAATAACACTGCCTTTCCTAACCAAACAATCTTTTTATTACATGTATCACATTTCTTGAGAGAGAAATCCTACCTGCAACCAACAGGGAAAGGACGTACCAACTTAAATTGTTATAAGACTTAGCATGCCACTCATACCTCATCTTCATCTCGTCCATTAAAAGGAAAAGCAGCTTTAACAAGGTGGATACCACCTCCATAATCTGTCATTTCCTGAATCAAATAGCAGAAAATAATAAATTATCATCCAATGCATTTTTTATTCCTTTTCATTAGTGGAGAGCTAACCACAAGACCTGCAAATAACTGCCTTAACTTAACTGCCTTTTCATTTTGGTCACATCCGCCGTTGGGACCAGTGTGCCGTCTATATTTTGTATTTTAAAATTTTTACTGATCCAGGTCTACTTAAGATCCGGCACACTCATCGGTTTGTTGCTGTGGTCATACAGTTTTTAATTCCAAAAATAAAATCACCTAGGTAGAAAAAACTAACTAGTTAAAAATAAAATCACCTAGTTAGAAAAAAACTAACTAGTAATTATGAAATTAACTGAGATCAAAAATTAACTGCAACATATATTCTCCAGTTAAAACAGTTGATAAACAGTTTATGTTGTTGTTTACATGCAGATGGTATATTTGAAAAATGATCATACATCACGCCGGTATCAGGCCATAATTTGTGAAAAATTAAATATGCGCCCCCCCGATAAAGACCCCCCCCCAAATAAGCACCAACATCTTCTCCTAAATTTAAAACTAGGTATACCTATCGATAGAGTGCCAACAAGCAAATAATTTGTGGTATAAGGGGTTTATTAATACAGCATGACGGATTTTTCTTTCTGTTCTGTTGCAAACATTACCGAGAGAAAATTATAACGCGTTTACCAGTCGGTAACGTTCGTCACTCAATCCAGTAGGATATTGAGAATTCAAGGAGTACCCTGAATATCAAGAGTTTTGCAATGTATCGCTGCTTGTCGAACTTTCAGTTCAATATGATGAGTAAAGTCAAAGTGAAAGTGAACATGCTAGTTTGATTGATGAACATGCTTGTTTAATTCTGTGGAAAACAGGTCCGATTTGTGTTTTGAACACTGGATTCGACTGCATGATAAACACACTCATTCAGTTCTGTTTGGAAACACTGCCAACTGAACCTTCAGTTCAATATGCTAGATTTGAACACTGGATTTGCTCTAGTCATTCGACTGGTGAATACACTCTTTCAAAACAATGCTGCCTGATGGAAATTTCAGTTCGATATAGGTAAACAGAGAAGGAATACACTGTTTTGATTCATGAACACGCTCGTTCAATTCTGTGGTGAACATGCTGGTTCGGTTTCATGTCAATTTTGTGTCTTGGATTTGGTCTTGTCTACCAGTTTTCCGTAATATTCGAATTAGAACAAGAGTTTTGTAAAGGAAATGCTCCCTGATTGAACTTTCAGTTTGATAAAGTGGGCGAAGAAACACACTAGTTCGATATGTCTTGAGACTATGAAATTGTTCACAGTTGGATAAACACAACAGCAAAAGAAAACAATCATCTTCCACGGGACAAGTCTAGATGTAACGTGCCTCCTGACTGGCTAAAAACTACAATGGCTCGAATAGTTTCATCCTTGCAATTGGCTTAAACTGAGCCATTGTTACATCTTACACCTTACACTTACACTTGCAAAGGCCGATCAAGAATTTTTCACATATAAGCCATTCTTCCAGCCGAGCGTCTTCACTCGACTGGCTCGTTGGCAATAAGCATCCCAGATGCTAATTTGAGGATCTGTGAAATAATAACACCAACCTCAAGGAAGCTGACTACAGCTGTATTCCATGGTAGAGAGAGGTTTAAAATACCAAAGGTTTTCAAGGAGAGTATAAAAATAAACTGCAGGAATTTCCAAAATAACACAGGATAAAACCCAACAAACCTTCCACACACTGGGTATGGACAATTTTGGAACAACACGTTCCTAGGTAACTTACATTTGTATTTTGAACATTCTCAAAACTGATATAAGATCAAATCTTCCCGACTTACAAGATGTCTTGTGTCGTCACCAGCAACGGCTTGTTCTGACTTCTGAGTTGGTTCTTTTGTTGTTACTTCATGGTGTTGAGTAAATTGCTTTCCCAAACCATATCCTGGATAGAACAAGAAAGGTTACTTAGAAGTTGAACATTTTGCAATCATTTCTCAAGTTCCAAGCATACTTTCCACAGGCTTCCAGCATTTGCGCCAGGATTAGATGGAAACAAGCCACACAAACAAATGTCCAGTACAAACATTTCCATTGTTTTTCTTCATGTATTAAATACTTCACAGCTTCTTGCCGATAAGGTATTTAAATCGACAGATTGAATGTCCACATAATCCTGGAAAGGTCACGCTGGTGTTCGTTAAAGTCTCTTGCAAACTTATCTGGGTCCAAAGTCTGCAGCTTTGATTGGGACACACACAAAGAAAAGGGAAGGAATGTACCATTGGCTTCAGAAGATTTGTGGGGAAGGAAGATTGTGTGACAAGCCCAAAGAATGTCTGCACAGGAGACTATCTGCTTGGTTAATAAGAGCTAAATAACATCCACTTATGAGCCCTATGTTAATTAAAGGACTCAGGACTGAGGTTCAGTTTGACCTATCTAGAATTTGCTAATTTGTTCTTGTTTAGGGTACAATGTAATATACTGTAGTATAATGTATATAAAACAAATGAAAAGAACTAAATTGCACCAAGGGTACCATGTAAATATAGTGAACCACAACTTATACATCAGTCAACCAGGAAGTTGAAGGCAGTGAAATACGAGATACAAAAAACCCTTCAACTTGTCACGCAACATGACCAAATTTCTCGCATGACAAGTTGTGAGTTAGATGAAAAACAAGCAACGTAACAAAGCCAAAATTTGTTGCCCAAAGTAGACCTGCACTCTACTTTCTGCAAAAACCTTCTTCAACCTGCAACAAAAATAATGTTACACAACAAGTTGATCATGCAAAACATAGACCCAAAACTTGCAAAGAAACAATGTTGCGTGACAAGTCAAAGGCTTTTGTATCTCATATTTCGCCGTGTTTGGATGGTGCGACTTTTGTGCACATGCATACTTCTTTTGTGGTAAATGCACGTATTGCGGGGGTGCATTGTTTGCACCATCCTGATGAATTATCGTCTATATATCATTGTCTGAGACAATGATTGACCTAGCTGGCCAGTGTGGGTTTAAAAAAGCTGTTTCAACAAGCTACATTATGCTACATTTAGTGGCATACAAAGCAATGATTGTTGCAGTACTTCGTTTTTGCTCACTAGTTGCAGGCTGCTTGGTTGACACTGGGTATTGCACATGAAACCAAAATTTCCACAATGGACATGGACTGAACATAGGGCAAAAAAAAAAATTTAAACCCCAAATGAAAGAGTTATAATCTGCTTCAATATAATTATTTAAAATGATGAAGACTTGACAAGGTACTGTACATTAAAATTAATGTAAAATAAACGATGTTAGCGGTTCCAATTACCCAAGATACACGTATTTTGGTCCTTTGTTCAGAGCAGAAAACCCAATCAAGTTGGCCAACTTTCAAGTCAAAAAGTCAAACCCTGCAGTACAATTTAAAGGTCAAGAACTGCAAGATGATGAGCGAAAACTACGCCAGAACAAATTATTGATAAGGTTTCCTGCGGAGTGTAGGATATAAGCTTAAGATCATACAAAACTTACGTAGTCTGACAGACTTGATTCTCCGTAGCATAGAAGTCTTCTTCTTAGCGGATTTAGCCGCCACAGATATCAATTTTGATTGGCGAATAACATCAACGGAAAGCATTGAGACACTTTAATTTTGCGATTGCGAAGAACTTTAAGCGATCGAAAATGAAATACTGATGAAGAGTTTTCGACAAGTTCAGCTTTAAGCTTAAGTTGAGTTTCGTTTCATGGCAGTGACAAAAAAATAATGTGAAATTCAAACCTCTGTAGTGTTAAAAAACAGAGTCATTACCAAATACGGCGTGCACTTTATGATTCACAACACTTCCTCTTTGAAAAGATTCCTCGTCATGAGTATGTCATGGTACATTTTTTAGCGCTCACAAATAATAACGTGACTACATTGTGATCACACAAAGCCCTTGTCATGACGGAATTTTAAAACAAATCAACTTACAGAGTGATGAAATAAATTGACTTTCAATCGCGAACAATATTTTCTTTTCTGTTGCTGAAAACTTAACTCGTGATATGTAAGCCAATTGTTCGCAAGAGAACAAATAAGCTTAATGTGGAGTTCGTTTGAGTAGAATTACGCAGAAGTGGCGGTGCTGGCTGAAAGCTTAACGAAGGACACTTATGGCTACCACTTCTGGGCAGTTAAAAACAAGCCTTCGCACAATGGTCAACAATATTTGCCTACGTACCTTGAAATCCCTGTTGATGAAGAGCTGGGTAATTTCGAGAGCAGCCACAATTCAACAAATCAAAATCAATTCAGAATTCTAAACACATACAGCGAGCTTTATCGTTCTGGATACCAAAGCATGAAACCGGAACTTACCTCGATAAACATTTTGACCACGTAATTGTACTGTAGCATTCAGTTTCGATTGAGTTTTTCACTTTGAAAGCTCGACTTCCCTGTCACACGACCTATCGCTTTGTTCGCTCGGATCGGTCAGGTACACATGACAATCAATCAATGAAGTTGACAGAATTTTTCCCGTGGAGCAAAATGTCCCATTCTAAAGCTCAGTTTACAGAATATGAAAAATTCACTTACCAGTAGCAACATTTTCTAGACAGTCGAGAGTTCGCAGCAGACGGGTAAAGCCTTCTTCAGTGTCAAAGTCGCTCGAAGAGAAAATCTACACACAGTAAAACATGGCGCACACTATTATTAGATCGTGTTGAGCGTGCTCAGATGGGGCATGAAATTTTAATGTAGCAACGCCGATGTTTATTTTATAATAATTATAATGCACGGAAATAATTCATGTTCGCCATCAAACCTCTTCGTCCTCTAGCTGCAATTCTTGACAGGCGCTCGCAAAAGCCCTGAAGTTTTCCAAGCGATCTTCATCTGAAATCGGCCTTTGATGAATCTGTGAGAGAGCGACCAGCGGACAGATTTACAAAATGCTAATTTACATGACAAAATGCCGAAGCAGATCTCGTTGCGGCTGATAAACTAGTCGCTTTCTTACCTTACTTATTGTACCCGGCTTCACTCGATTCACCAAGCGGCAGAGGATCGAACCGTCTTTTAAAATATCCTGAAGATAGCTGTCAAATTCGTCATCAGCAATTTTTTGCCGCTGCTGGACTAGACCCAAAGCGACAAACCAGCTTTCGATCTGGCGCGGTTTCAGCCGCATTTTATACAAATTCAGCCGATCGGTGGTTCAAGACCTGCACTGTACGGCGCAAAACAAAATAAACTCTATCCCGCCGAGTGTTAGGGTATTTGAAATTCCTTAATCATTGGGTGGAACGACATACCTCGCTAATTCATCCCATTAATATAGTACAGGAAACGGACATAATAAATTACGCGCCAAGCCTGATAGAGAATTGAAATTTTCCCGCGAAAATTTGATTCCACTACTGAAGCGAGCCAGCGTTTTTAATATTCACTCAGCTCTGGTTGAATTAAAAGAGAAGTAAATATAATTTATTTAAAGAAGGCTTTAATTTTCCAATTTCTTCATTTATAGTAAAACGGGGATAATCGGGGATTTTCAAACCAAGCAGCTCTTACGCACAGGAAGTAAAGGTCAACGTGGTGAGAATTGACAGAGGCACTCCCTTGTCAAGCTAGTGGGAGGACTCTATTTGTGCCGTTGATTTCACATCTGCCGGCTCTCACAGCCACAAACCAGTTAAGTCCAAATCTGAGAAATTCATAATAAAGGCTGTGTTAAAAAATCTTTATTGTTATCTCTAGGGCGAGGTTGTATACGTTTCTAGCTTTGTAGACACAGAATAGATAATTCGCAGGAAATCGTGGCTCATCGCATTCAATTGGCGATTGATCAAATCCGTCATTGTCATCGACAACAAATTATAAAGCTTTTAGAGTTGATCGTTACCAAGACCTCCAGATGTCAGGTTATCAGATTACACAGAATAAGCCAATGATCACTTGCGGGGGTAGAGTGGGGAAGGGGGGAAGGGTTTGCGGTTGATTGTGCTAAATCTTGATTTCAGACAGGTGCTTGAACGAATCGAAAACAATACAAAGCAAGCTCAGGAGTCGACAAGCTCTATAGATGGGAATCTTAAATTGAAAGGAGAAAGAGAAACATTCTAAATGAAATTCTCAGACGTAGTAAATTTTGCAAGGACCACCGTGACAAAACAGAAGTACCGGATCCTCTCGTTTTAGATGATCTAATCAGCTATAAGTTGAATAACAGACGAAAAAAGCAAGGTTGATTGCACAGTATATAGATATATTTAACAATTAGACTACGAGCCCGAGTTTTCTACGAACAGATAGTCAACGAGGCGCAGCCGAGTTGACTATCGCTCGTAGAAAACGAGGTTGAGTAGTCTAATTGTTTTAAATGTATCCCTATACCTGTACTTTCTATTTTTGGCTGATCAGATCTTTTACAGATCCTGCGTTCACAGCCAGCATTTTCGTTTGCGGTCCTTTGCATCATCATGTTTAATTGTTTCAGTATAAATCTACCGTAGTCTCATTGCATAAAAAGAAAAAATTGTCAAGTAACGCGTATAAAAGAACCGTTTTATTATGTTACATCAGCTTCTAACGTGGGTGTCATTAAAACGCGGGGTCGGGGTCGGGATCGGGGTCGGGGTCGGGGCGGGGTCGGGGTCGGGGTCGGGGTCGGGGTCGGGGTCGGGGTCGGGGTCGGGGTCGGGGTCGGGATCGGGGCGGGGGCGGGGTCGGGGCCGGGGGCGGGGTCGGGGCGGGGTCGGAGTCGGGGTCGGGATCGGGGTCTTTTTTTCACACTGATCCCAACGGCGGATGTGACCAAAATGAAATAAAAACGGACTAAAGGACTAAATTATTTTAAACAAAAATGCCCTATATTTCGGTTTGCAATACAAACCTTCCTCAGGGGCTGAGTAGAAAAAAAATATGTGAAAAGAAAACCGTTACAAATAAAAATTTAAAAATTAAAAATTTTAATACGTGACAATGATTGGTGGGCTATGAGTAAATAAATAAGTGTCAGATGTGTCACTAGCGTGCTTCATCTCTTCTGTTTATGCCAAACGGATGTAATGTTTTGGTTTTGTTTATTACTCATAGACTACCAATCATTGTCACGAATTTTCGTTTAATTTTTATTTGTAACTGTTTTCTTTTCATATATTTTTTCGATTCACGAAAAAAAATAATTCGTTCCATCTTAACTTTATTGACAAGTTGCAAATATAGGCATCAATATTATATAGGCATCATTCGAATTTTAGAACAACTGCGATTTCTGTTTTCAAAGCGGAGATGACCTCCAGATGCTGTGCGCATGAAACATGATTGCCAGGGTTTCGCATCATTTCATTTATGACTAATTATTCATTAGCGACAAGCAGTTCATTTGTCGTTCATTGCTTTTAACGAAGCGAAAAGAAAAAACAAACAAGTCAATCATTTTTTGCATTTTACTAATTTAAAGTTCTTGGTTTGGGCCAGTATATTATATATCACTGTATATGATATTTGTGAATGTTGTGCCGCGTAGCACTATGAACACAAATGAAGTGTAAAGTTTAGTGCTAATTTAACCCATGAATAACCCACTGGGCGTTAGCCCTAGTAAAGGGAATCAGGGAAGCACACGAGGTAAAGAAAAAATATTTTGACCTCGGTGGGTTATTCGACTGTCTTGACTGAAATGTGGCACGACTGTTTGGGATGATGCGAAAAAATGAACACCACCATTTTTTCCATTTTCTTTATATCTAACATTAGCGTAACGATACACAGCTGATGCAAATTGCGAGAAATAAGAATCTGGGTTAAAAGAAAGAAAAAAGACATAAAAAGTATGTAAAAAAAAGAGACCCCGACCCCGACCCCGACGCCCGCGTTTTATTGACACCCTTCAAACCTGACGCGTGATGTGCACTGATGATGCGTAACTGTTGACTGTCAGCAGTTTAAATAGGAAACGGTAATATAGCCAATCAAATTAACGGATTCACAATAGACTACGGTAAATTTATATTTCGTAAGGCACGGCCTTCCTTCTTCAGGGTGTTATAGAGAATGACTCTAGTTTTGAACGTTACAAATTTAAAATATGGGAAATACGATATGACTAGTGAAAACATAAAGGGTCATTCTCTATAACACCCTGAGGAAGGAAGGCCGTGCCTTCCGAAATATTGGAAAATATATCCCTATACTGTGCAATCAGCCTTGGTTTTTTCGTCTAAATGCAAGTCGACCTCTTATTATGTGGCTGAAAATGTCGCTGGTCGTCCCTCCTCTGAAAAATGAGGGACTTTCCAACCTAAGCTATCTTAATTCTTGGGCCAAAGTAAATGGGAATAAAAAAGTAGGCTGTCTTTCACTCTAGAAAGGGACTGATATAATTTGAAGGATGTAGACATCCAGGAATACACATTATCTATTTTCCTGTAAAAATCTCACTCTGGTTTACCATAAGCAGTGCAAGGCAGTGGTGAAGTTTACAGGTTTGAAACCTACTTAGCAAATTTATGTATGTGTAATGTATAAGTTTTGGACTGCAAGTAAACAATAGACCATGTTGCCTGCTCTGTGATATGGCCTTTGAATGGCAGTGAGACTGGAGGTAGTCCAGTCCCTGAACTCTCCGTTCTTCCCGCCACATATAGGGGCTGAACTAGGCGGGCGAAAGGTGAGTCCAGGATAACTTGCATGCGCATGCTCAGAACGCCGGCATTTTTCCCCCCTAATAATATACATGAAAAAATTACTCGATTCTGATTGGCTGAGAACAGTGCAGTTTTTCCTTAACACAGTGAGAGGTAATTGAATGCAAAAAAAGATAATAAAGCGAGTATTCTGATTGGTCAATGGATAAAGAAGTTCACAGATAGCCAATCAAATCTTTTCTTTTCAAATCAAGCGCGAGCACAAAACTGAGAAGAGAGTTCAGAGTCCATAAAGTTCAAAACATCCTTCACGCAAAATTTTCATGTTTATATTATTAATAAGTAATCATACGGTTTTTCTCGTTCAATTTGGAATTAATTTGCACTTGTGAGTTTTTCAAAAAGCGAAATTGCACTCGCCGAAGCGGCTCGTGCAATTTCAGCTTTTTGAAAAACTCACTCGTGCAAATTAATTTCAAATTGAACTCGAAACTGTATGATTACCTATACAAATCGGGGAAAAAACATATTTGGAAGTATTTTCCAGATTTGGCTTGTGGCGCGATTTTCTGAATGATAATATTCAAGCAACAATTTCTGCATTGAGATTGATTAAAAACATGTCAATTAATCCCAAATCAGTGGAATTTCACCAGTACCACGCTATACCACATTCGATTTGTTTTTTAGCACAATATCAGCTAACGAAAGAAATCTTTGCCAAAATTTGTTGACAATTGAAAACATCGACTCGGACTTGAAAGTGAACGCGCTGCATTATGCAAATGAGCTACTTGTACGCGTCAGACTTTCCTTTCAAAAACTTTTGCAAACTCGCTTAATATGCAGAAACAATACGAAAAAAGGTTTAGGAAAAGAGTAATGACGCGCACTCGTTGTCAATGTGAAAAAAGTACAGACTACAATAAACTATGGCCGTATTTCGATAGTTAAGTTTTTACCACAATATTAACGTCAAAGAAATTGCGCGAGCGTGAGCTGAAAAAGGCATTGCGCGGCACATTGACGCGAGCAGCCTCGTTGGGAGCTAGTAATTTTTGATGGTCATTTTTGATTGGTTCATTCTGAGCATGCGCATGCAAGTTATCCTGGACTATTCTTTCGCCCGCCCGGGTTTAGCTCCTATATTAGGGGCAGGAAGAAAGGAGAGTTCAGGGACTGGACTAGGCTAGAGGCGGCCCTGACCTCTCTAGTTGTCATGTAAATGCCCCTAGTGTCATGAGAATGCGCCTAGAACAACTTTATTTGCACACCAAAACAGGTCTTTATCAAAACAAGGTCATCTCCAGCCTTGCTGCCATTCAAGGACCATAGCGTTATCCAGCCTTTGAACAACTGGGACCAGGCCCCAGTTGTTCAAAGGCTGGATAACGCTATCCACCGGATAAATCGCTATCCAGTGGATACGTGTTAACAAAACAAACCACGCTATCCACTGGATAGTGATTTATCCGGTAGATAGCGTTATCTAACCTTTGAACAACTGGGGCCTGGTCCCTAAGCAGACAACTGTAAAATGGTCTACTCTTTCTTGCACAATCAGTGCAGTTTCAACCACGTTTGTCCATCAAGCTTTAACAAGGCGTAAGATAGGTTTATGTGTATTTCACATTTTACTTAACAGCTTTGCTAACCAAGACTTCCAAAAAATAAAAGCAACAAATTTTACAAAAATTCTCCTAAAGAGGTATTGACAAGTTTGTTTAAACCCTGCTTGGGTCAATTGCAATTTATTATTTCCAACATAACATTTTAATACATAACACTTGAGCAAATATATGTCTTGCCAAATAATTTAGGCAAAAACCATAATTATCTGTCTCCTGCTGTTATTTCTGGGAGTACACAAAATATACTATACCTACATTTTAAAAGATTAATTCTTTTCTCTGTCCATACTCCCACTTGCTATAATAAACTCTGGGCGTATGACTATAACTACATAAAGGCATTGAGCTAACAGGTGCACAGGGTGGGGAAGAGGGCAGAAAGGCAATACCATAAAACACTGCAATGGAAAGAATTACACAGCAGAATTTGTTTATAATACAGCAAAGTACATCACATCACGCAGTCAGCTTGATCACACTGTTTCGTTTGTACTGTGCAGTTTCAGATAACATCCATACTCACTCCAAGAAGCGTTATTGGAAATTTTGACGGGGAGGGGACAGGGATTTTAAAAGGCAAAATTTTTAAAGGAAAGTATGAAGCTAACCTGGAATTTTCAGAGGGGTGGGGAGTTCAAACTAAAAAACCCTTCCTTGGGAGGGGTAGTACCGTTTTCTGTAAAACAACACATCAAGACTGTTTGAGGAAACTAAAGCAGCATATCAGTGCAAAAATCTAGGCAAATAACTTCCTGCGCACAGCTGTTGTGCTGGTCAGCAAATGACAGTACGCCTGGGATTGAATGAACAGGGTGATGTGGTCACCAGAGACCTAAATTTAATGCCCACAGCTACAAAATTATTAGCTCAGACCATGTGACACATACAATTTTTGCTACAATGAATGACAGATTATTACAAAATGTTTGCCTATGAAATGCTATCCTTCTTTTTACAGTAATTTCACAGAGCGTCACAAATAACAATGACAAGAGACAGATCTAAAACATGTGTAAGATGTGGAATAACTACCTCAGATGCCACAATATCATTTTAAAAAAATTGTATGAAAACAAAGTCTACAGAATGGAAAAGGCATTATAACCCTTCAAATCCGAAACAACAGTTAATGAATATGACCTTAGTTGCCATTGGAGACCACTATGCAAAATTTGTCGTTCATTGTATTTATTTAATAGATTATCAACTGAGTGCTCATGAAATAAGGAATAATTTTCATCTGTCAATTCTTTTAACATTGCTTCCCATATCACATAAAATTTTTGCAGAATCAAATTTTCAGTTTTTTGCAATTTTTGTTTTAATATAGTGAAAATTTGATGTGATAAAAAGGAAAGTGATGTATTCTGAAAAACAAAATCTCAAACACATTGGCCAAATTGGCAAAAACTAGGTGTCACGAAATAAAGCTTTTCAAAAATGATTTATTCAAATGTGTGTTGCCATAATTTATTAGAATTTTGACAAAATGCTATTGAAATAACTTCCTTATCTCACTTGTCACCATTCAATAACTGTACAAATCAATTGCACTATGTAATAACAAGGCCTTTCAACTTAAGTTAATGCGAAACAGATAATGTCTATTTCCATTATTCTTTTATTATTACTTCACCTACTGTAAGTTTGCATTTCTCCATTTTTAGTCCCTGATTGGGACTAACATAGAAGGATGACCAGCTACATGCCCTCGAAAATATGACGCATATGGGGTGGGGGCACAATATGACAGACACAGCATGCAGCGGGGGCTAGAGTGAATAAGGGCCAGCAATGGAGACTTCCCAATGGGAGTTTACATCATTTTCACATCATGGTTGCATTGTTTATACTATTATCCCCATGGATCAACATCCAACTGAAATCAATACTAGCTGACAGATTCACTCAATGAATGTCAACTATTGTGACCCTCATTGATTATTATTTTCCTCTAAGGAGATATCCAAAGTATGTTCAATGATAAAAACGTTTGACAGCATGCGACATAAGCAATGCAACCTAAGATGCTAACTATTAATAACAACCTAAGGTTCTTATTCAATTATCGTTTCTCTCTCAGCAAGTTGTGTTGGCCATGTTCTCCATCTTTGTAGCTCTTAAAGGTCCACTTGAGACTGATCTTTTTACTGTATGATGTTAATCACTGAGCTGCAATCATCTACATAAATGGATTTGTGTGTCTCTGCATGGCTTGCTGTCCTCCAGCATTCTGAAATTCAGTAAAAACCAATAACTTAATGATACTGACAACTTGAAAAACAAAACAAGTAAAGATAACTGCAGTAAAACCTTTTTGAAACATCAACAAAGTCATAGGCATAATGACATAGTTATGACTTTTTGTAGCAAAAGGAAGGTAGAGGTTTCAATATTTGAAAAGGGAACTGACATATTTCAGATCTCCCTCCCAAGCATTTTTCTTCCACTTATTTGTACTCCTGGGTGGAAAATGGCCCCATGAAAGTAAAGCATTTTGCCCAAGAACAACTGACTATTCAATCTCTGGTACCAGCCCCTTAACTAGGGGTTACCATGTACATACTCATGTACTGTGCATAGCCGAGATTAATTAAGCATCCTTTCAAAATGTTCGGAGGGAGGTGTCCGCTCCTTTTGTACATGTATCCCACAAGGGAGCTTCAACAGCATATTAATTTTTATGATAATGACAAAAAAATCTTGCATGTTCATTGGCTAACTCTTATTGTCAATAAGCGGAAGGGACACATGAGTTAATCATTTATGCCATGCGGCAATGAGCGAGAGCGGACAATTTGACAGTTTGTTGTCATAAAAAACCAAATGAACATCAGTTTTTCATGCGTCTGTCCTGTTATAGACAATGAATTTTGTCATAACATTGTCAAAGTAGTCTGTGGATCCATTCGATTATCGCCTCCTGGATCCACAGCTACTTTGACAATGTTATGACGAAATTCAGGACGCATGAAAAACTGACATCAATTTGTTAAATGTTAAATGTACAGTGTACATGTAATTTACTATACATGAACCTACCATAAATGGATTGGCTTGTTGGCCCTGTTGCCAGCCACCAAACTGCTGCATTTGCTGTTGTCCAAATTGACCACCTCCCATTCCTTGCATATTGCCCCCAAATGCCGCTCCTCCTTGACTACCAAAACCACCACTTGGTTGTCCACCAAAGCCACCAGGATTCCCAAACCCAGAAGCTTGCTGTTGGCTTCCAAAGGTGCCACCACCAGACATAGGATTGGCTCCAAAGCCACCTGACGAAGCTCCAAATCCACCTGTGGAAGCTCCAAATCCAGATGCCGGCTGCACAGCACCAAATCCCTGATTACTTCCAAAGCCAGGCTGATTACCACCAAAGTTCATTTGACCCCTCACTGGGGGTTGCTGTTGTGGCTGGCCACCTCCCATTTTTCCAAACTGTGTCCAAGCCATCGCCGTCATTCCAGCACCACCAAGGCTAAGGTTCTGGTGTGTTGAGGCTGGTGCCATACCCATATTTTGCCCACCTATTGGTTGCATCCCTCCCATACCTCCCCAACCAGGCTGCTGACTTCCGCCGAAGGATGACTGTGGCTGTGCTGATGAAAAATTACCAAACCCTCCACTAGAGGGTTGGCTGCCACCAAATGCTGCACTGGAAGGCTGACTACCAAACACTGAACTGACCGGTTGGCTCCCGAATACTGAGCCTGAACCAGAAGTTGCAGTCATACTACTAGCAGGACTCATGCTTCTCGTAGGACCATTGAGCTGTCCAAAGCCAGCTGTACCTCCACCCAGGCCTTGAAATGGATTGGACATTTGCTGCTGTTGCGGCTGCTTTGGTTGCTGAAACCCTCCAGACATTGCACCAGATGATGTACTTGAGAAGGGGTTCGGTCCACTAGACATTCCAAATGAAGAAGAGCCACTAGAACCAAAGCCGGAACCTGCACTTACACTAGTGCTGCTGCTGCTGGTTGCAGGACCAAACAAATTATCCAACTGACTGAGTGCTGCGTACCTGTCTCCTGACGTACTTTGAGGTGCTGAGGCTCCAGAAGCTGACACTAGTGGTCCGAACCCAGCATTTGATGTTGGCTGTGGAGCTGGGGCTGGGGCTGGAGCTGTGATCAAAAAGAAAATTAATAAAATATCACACAATAATCATCACATGCTCTAAACTGGGTGAGAACAAGGATGCAAGCACTTAATCACAATCTGTCTTACGTTTTAACCTGTCAAATTGTGTAGGGAGTGAAGCAATACAGACATGTTTAAAGTGCTACTGAAACGAAATTTTCATACCCTCTTTTATTTGCTCAATCTATAGTTTGCAACCTGCTTAAAATCATGGTGAATTTCATTTTTGTCAAATCCTAATGGAAAATGCTGTTTTTAGCCGCCGAAATAGACTTTTTTGAGATAAACTGTGTCCAGGCACTGGAACCAAGTTTAAGGACCTTGTGATGTCACTGGTTGTGTTCACGTATGAAGCGCTATAGATTCTCTCTTGTTTTTACTTGATTTAGTCAAGTTTATTCTTCATATTGTCATGTCTATTTATATATATATATATATGTCTGGATTTATGAAAACGATGCTAGGGAAATTGAAATGGCGCGCCAAGCGGGCGTTTTTTTCTCGCCAGAAACTATCTCCAAAGTCGACGATATAAAAATTAAAAGGAAAGTCAGTCTTTTTTCTCCTTCTCCACCCGTTTATCTTTCTTTTCTTGCCGTCCTTTCCATTTTTTTCCCCTTTACGTAGCTCTTATTTGGCCTAAAAGAGCAGTCAAAAATGGTGCTAAAGAATTGAAATCGCTCGCCAAGCAAACGTTTTTTTCTCGCCAGAAACTATCTCCAAAGTCGACGATATAAAAATTAAAAGGAAAGTCAGTCTTTTTTCTCCTTCTCCACCCGTTTATCTTTCTTTTCTTGCCATCCTTTCCACTTTTTTCCCCTTTACGTAGCTCTTATTAGGCCTAAAAGAGCAGTCAAAATAAGGTGAAATCGAGCTCTTTAGCACTGTTTTCATAAATCCAGACAGATATATATATATATATATATATATATATAATTTATTTAACTTTATTTATACACGGATAAAATGTCAGGACTTAAAGTAAATACTAAAATGCCTTTAGTTAATTACATTGCTAAAATACTAATCTACTACTAATTAAATCTAATAAAAAAAAAAATAACAAAAAATAACACAAAGTGCCTGCTTTCCATGAATGCCGTGTGATTAAAATTAATCATCATCAAAAAGGAAACCCCTACAGCTGGATTTAAAACTAGCAAGTGTTTGTGTTTGCCGCAGATTGGTAGGTAAGCTGTTCCACAGCACTGCACCACTATAGCTGAAACTATTTTTTAGAAAATTGGTGCGGGGGAGTGGAAGAGCTAGTTTGCCCTCACAATTCCTAAGAGAATAGGTAGCTGTTGCACTCCGATCAGTAAATATTGATTTCAGATAATCAGGGGCGAGACCATTAAGAGATTTATAGACCATAGTAGCTGTTTTCAATTCTTGTTGAAGATTAAGTTTTTGACAGCCAAGTCTAACAAAGAGATCATCCACATTGGCATCATATGAAGAAGAGGTTAAAATATGGGCAGCGCGATTCTGTAGTTTTTGTAGTTTAATGGAAAGAGATTTGTTGCAATTACCCCATATGACACTACAGCAATCAAAATGAGGTTGAACTAAAGCATTATAGATGCATAGGAGCGTTTCGAAAGGAACAAAAGACCTGCTTCTCTCCGGCCTAATGAGCCAAGTGGCTCATTAGGCTGGAGCTTATCCCGGTTTCCTTTGCATGAAGCGACTGAGAGTATCTCCACTCCCCCCTGAATGGGGAGTGGAGATACTTATTTTATTTTAATTTTAGTTAGATCATCGTTTATATTTTCCTCTTAGTGAGAGGCGCGGTGGCCTCATGGTTAGTGCGCTCATCTCTGGATCGAGCGGCCAGGGATCGAGCCCTGGCCGGGGACATTGTGTTGTGTTCTTAAAGGTTGGCTATCCGAGAGGGAACCATTTACAAAGCATTTCTGTGTACGATTATCCAAGTAGGATTTAAACCAGTTAGACAAGTTGCTTTAGACACCATAGGCCTTTAATTTAGATAGCAATATAGAATGATTGACAGTGTCAAAAGCTTTCTTCAGATCTAGAAAAATCACAGCATTAACATTACCTTTATCGTCTATTTTACTTTATGAGTGTAAACGAGTGATCGCCATTTGACCAAGTGTCCCGATTGGGTTGCGATTTAACAACTTGCACTCGTTTGCTTGCTTACATAAAATGTTCTGGAAATATCCAATTGAATAGACTGAAATACCTCAGGATCAACTCTCCGCCTCTTCAGGTCTAAGGCTACTGTTATGAACTGCTTCACAGCTCTGAGATGTCCTAATGATGTTTTTCGGGGGCTTTGAACACTAGTCCCTTTTCCCATAATCACTCTAAATTTTCAGCAAGGCATGAGAGTAATACAACCAGTGATGTCACTACTTTGTTTTGGCCCCGCCAAGATGGCCACCAATTTTAGGCTCAACTGGTCAACTTTGAACGGCTGAAAAAAGCAGTTTTCACTTACCATATAATAATTATGAAAAAAAGTTGGCAGTATTTCCAAGTAAGGTTCAAACTTAATTATTCAGCAAAAATCTCAAATGCCAAAATTTTGTTCCAGTAGCACTTTAACACAAAAGAGTCTGGCTTGTAGATTGAAATGTAAACTAACCTGATGGTGGTGCAGCGCCAAAGGCATTAAATCCTCCAGAGGATGCTGGTGGCGACCCAAAAGCATCAAAGAAATTGGCCTGTGCTTGTGGCTGGGCTGCAAGTTGTGGCTGCTGCTGGGGTTGGGTGCCAAATGCCGCAAACCCTGGCTGGGCTTGTTGAGCTGGTTGTGGCACTGTTGATCCAAATGGATCGAACGAATTCTGAGCAGGAGCTGCTGGTTGACCTCCAAACGCACTGAATTCTGCAAAGCCAGCTGGCTGTGGGGGTGATCCAAACTGACCTGGGAAAACATGTTATCAAAACTTAAGCATGCATGTAACACACAGACATGGATCAGTTCTGGTAATATTATCATCATTTATAAACCAATAAGATTAAAAATACCCTGGAGTCACCATCTTGGCTAGCATAAGTAAGGCACCATATCAGTGTCACTCAAAGCAAGAATCAGACTGAAGTAGCCATAAAGACAGGAACGATAATGACACTATGCAATTTACTGCACGGTAATTCATGGTTTTAGACTTCAAAAATCAAAAAAATATGTCAGCAGTTAACATTCATTTTGATTTTTTCAGTGAATTTAATAGTTCAGCACAGCCAAGTAAATCTGGAGATTCAATCTTAACCAACACTTAGTTTCTGTTGTACAAAAGCAAAGGTAAAAGGTCTGCATGCAAGCCTAGTGGCCCACCATGCTGGCACTTTAAAAGGATGTTCGCGCTAATTGTTTCTGCGCATCCTTACTGTGCATGCAAATTCACATGCCATGTCATGTATGAGCGTGCACGCTAAGTCATGAAATAAACAAATGACAGGGCAGATGGCCATTGCTAAAGCTTTGCCTGGATTTAATGATCTTGGACCTTCGGTGACCCTAATTTTTCTTTTGATGGATCATTCTGTGTACTGATGTTCTATGTTTAGGGAAAAAATAAAGAAAATCTATCGACTAGAAGTTTGAATTTTTGGCAAAATGCACATCGAATTCCGTTCTTATTAGCTCTTCGTGCATCCATGTGGTGGTTTCAAATGCCTCTTAAAAGGCTAAATTTTGTGAAAACGTTAGTAACATTTAGAATTATTTACGTAACAGACCCACTTCTACAAAATATGACTAAGATCATTCGCCTTCATTGACTTACCTTCAATACTTTTAACTATAAATTCCTGTAGACCATGCTCAATTATATAGGACAATTTTTCAAAATCAGTATAGTTTACCACATGCTTTATCTCTGAAACGAAGATGGTGACCCCCAATTTTTTGGGCATTTCTGCCACAAGTAACTCATTATCTGCCTGCAGTAAAAATTAAAAAAAATTCCATAGACTAAAAATTTTTTGCGCGAACGTCCTTAAATGTGTCTCTGGTTTCTGCAATACAAAGCACCTAGGAGCATTTCTACCACCCCCAACAACTAGAAGGATTGCAAGTCCATTGCAAGGTTATCCCTTGCATTAAATTTGCCTGGATGGAGAGAGGCACTGAGAGAGTAACCTGTCTTGCCCAACAATACACCAAAGCGGTCCTACAGTTTACATGTAGCTGCTGCTCGAATCTTGAATGTTTGATTTGGAGCATACTAACAACATGATAACAACACTCAATTGTTTTTTAAATGTGACCTTCAAATGATGCAAAAGATGTTGACCTCTTAAGTGAATTGTCAAACTCAGCAAAGCCTATCAAATTAAGAGATTCATTTTTAATCAACATGCCATTAAATTATAAGTAGAAACTGCAGTGCATCAATAAAAGATTTAACTCTTTTTGGTCCATATTTATTTATAAGCTTAAGTACATGAATATACATGTAGATATGCAAGTGGCTTCTTTAAGACTGTAACGGTTGTTGTTGCTGTTGGTGTTAAATAGTTCAGAATAGTAACAAAACTTAAATTTTCAGAATTATTCCAAAAAAATTGGTGTTACAATGAGCTTCAAGTATGTTCTTTTAAGGTGGCTCCCTATAGTTTTTTGACGGCACGCGAGCTGATTTTGAAAATCTCCTGATGGCGTGAGCTTTCAAACTCTACGCTTAAGTCGTGCACAGGATTACACAGTAAAATGCCGACAAACATGGCGTCCAAATTTTAAAATTTGTTTATCAAAAATGTTACGTGGATCAGCTCCGGTTTCAAAACATTTATCGACTGAATAGAAGACCCTACTTTTCCCTGCTTGATTTAAAAGAGGAATGTACAAGATACTGTATGCAGGAGTTCCAACCAATGAAGATGATTTGTTCGATGACTATGATCATTGAGCGGGGGAAGGCAAAGTAGTACAAATAAATTACCACTGACACTTATTTGTTTGTGGAGCAGACACAAAAGCCAAGACATGAGTCAGGATGTGAACTTCCCTACAAGTTTTAAATAAAATCGTCTAACGAGCTTGCGGTGCATGAACTGACACTTCGAAAATAGAACATAACCAAGCACAGCAAACAACAATTGAATTTTAGCAGCTGTCATTGCTGATTTACAAGATGTTTCACCTGATCCATATGGTAAGAATTCCTTATTCTAAATTTTCATCTCCAAAAACGTGTTGCCATATTGACTTAAGTACATGTATCTTTAAGATGGGACGTACTAGATTAACACGATTGCCAGAGTGCCATTGATACGCATGCACACGTGGTCATCTCAAAATTTTATGACATCACAAACATGCAAACAAAGAAAACACGTGCTCACTTTTCTCGTTTTTGCTTCGGTGAAATTTTGTGAAAGTTTGTGTACTTCATGATATTGATGCCTACTTCAAAATATAATTTTTTGACAAAATTTTATCTAAGGATTTCTTTTTTTAATCAAAACAGGAAACTGTTAGATTTTTAAGAATCCTCCAGATAAATTTTTCATTTTTTCAAATTAAAGTATTGTCCGAAATTGTTTTCACAAGACCGCTTAGTTTCAAGATATTTTACCAAAGCTAACACAAGAAAAGGAAGCAGATAGGGGGAAAATGGCAAAAAAATGGTTATCTTACTATTGTTTGTGGCCATGGCAACAGTATGCAATATACTCATATGAACGAAAAAGAAATCCCGGATATGAGGCTAATCTTCAGTGTGAATGCCAGGAGCTTAAACCCAAAGTTGAAACAAATAGTACATTTTCAGTTCTTCATCCTTCTTCAAGTGTAGATACTGTTAATACTGTAGGGAGTCACCTTAAAAATGATTATTTCTTTATTCTCATCGCCTGATTACTTGAAAATGTACTGACAGTACAAGTAGAACTGAGATTTTCATCACTATTTACAAGATGAAGGAATAAAGCAGAAAATTACTCTGACTTACCTTGCGGTTGTGGTTGTGCAAAGGGATCTCCCCCTAAGTCACCAAGTAAATCCACTGATGGAGGTTTGGGCTGTGGAGCTGGCTGCGGCGCTGGCTGTGGGGCTGCATGTTGCACCATTCCTGGGGGTGGTGCAACAGACACAGGTACAGATGATGCACTATTTTGACTTCCAGTGCGAGGTCGTTCTCTTGTAGCTTGTGCCTGATTTAAAACCATGATCATTACTAACACTTAGGCCCCGTGCACACAAAGACGAATGTAAATGCAAACGCTAGCAAACGCAACTTTTTTTATGTGTTTAGGCTTTCCGTCCACACGAAGACGATGAAAACGCTCACTGTAAACGCATAAATTCGAAAATGCTCTCCAAAGTGGATAAATGTGAAAACACTGTTTATGCGTCTTCGTGTGGACGGCCGTAAACATATATTTTCGTAAACGTTGTGAAAATGTTGACATCAAATGTCAGCGCCAGTCTCTTTTATCGAGTGCGTTTCCAAGGTGCTGAAGCAAAGATTGCAGGCTCAAATCGATAGCGCATGTGCGTTCGGTGTATGACATCATTTTATGCGTTTATGAGTGTTTTCATGGGGATGGGTGAAAACGTTACGTAAACAATGATCGTTTTCGTGTGGACAGAGATAAAAATATGTGTTTACTAGTGTTTGTATTTACAATTGTCAAGTACCCTAGTACTAATAAAGAAACATATTAAATTCCCTCGCCTAAGGGCTCAGGCTCAGGAAATTATACAATCTATGTTAATATGGGTAATGGGAGGTGTGGTGGCCTCATGGTTAGAGCGCTTGACTCTGGAGCAAGTGGTCCAGGTTCGAGCCCTGGCCGGGGACATGGTGTTGTGTTCTTGGGCAAGACACTTTACTCTCAGTGCCTCTCTCTGCCCAGGTGTATAGATGGGTATCAGCAAATTGTTGGGGAAACCTAACAAAATTGCGGGGCAGTGACCAGCGATGGACTGTAGCATCCTGTCCAGGGGGAGTAGAAATACTTCTAGCCGCTTCATGCTACAGAAACCGGGATTGGCTCTGGGCAGCTATAAGCCAGCCTTGGCTCCAAGGCTTCACTTCTACCTATGTTAATATGGGTAGTCAAATGGTGACGAGTGAAATTAGGGAATAACTTTAGGCTTGCTTTGTCAAAGTTCATTGAACTATGACAAAACAAGCCTGAAGTTTTTTTCTCATTTCAGTAATCACCATATGTTTAGTAACTCAAATTAACATAAATCATGAAGCTACTGATTAAAAAAGAAACTCTCACTTGTACTTACTTGCACTGTTACAGATGGTGTATTTTCTCCTAAAAGTTGTTTCAACGGTTTAGGTTCAGGTGCTGCCTGACTTGAGTTGCTATTGGTGACTTGTTGTGGGGGGATGTACCACCTTTTCCGCTCATATTTCTGAACCATAAAATCTTTAATCTTCTGCTCATCTCTAGATTCGGGTTCTGCAGGTTGTGGAGAGTTCCACAGCCCAAGCC
>CM042755.1:19851438-19856438 GCA_022496165.2 Catalaphyllia jardinei
AGCTCTAAATTTTGGCAGTTAGGTGTCAAGCGAACACGCTTTCAAAATCGGAAGAAAAAAAGGAAATAATTTTTTGATCATAGTAGCACTTTAACCCGGCTCAGTTTGCTTGGGACGGAACGCAAGTGTTCATGTAACGTTTGTCAGGAGACCATGGCTCCTGCGTTTGTGAACTTTGTCACGGTGTCACGCCATGCAATTCACCAGTACAAACAAACTGACCAGTGACAGTTTTGAACCGCTGCATTTGAACTTTGTCCTCTACATTGTTTTAGAAAAAGATACGTAGGGAAAATGGCCAAAAGTGAAGGTGTTATGTGCCAAATTTACGGCGATTTTGGATTGTGAAACTCCCGTTCTTGACATTATGGCCCGTCACAAGAGTCAAGTCGTCTTCTCACGCAGAGTTCTACAGGACTTTGCCATCTACAGCCAAGCCCATTTCTAAGGTATGATTTAAATTATTGCTTACATGTGTGATACATAATGTGAAAGAATAATTTGGGTTATGAAACATGTCGAATTATGTTCATAAAGTGGACTGCAAAATCGAAGGTCTCAAAGTTTTCACCTCGGTCCTCTAAAAATGGCACAATTGGTCTAAATAACGTTTATAGTTTTTCGTCTAGGGCGCTTAATTTCCTAGGGCCAAACTAGCAATTTAAATATGGTATACCCATAGCATAGCTCTTTCTTTAGAACCTTTTATTTTTCAAGATATTCACATTCTAGAAGAGTTATGACCCTCTAAAATCCGTTGAAATTTTACATGTAAATCAAATTGCGATAATTGTATTTTTCAAACGGCCAAGTAGGAGACAAAACGTATTTACTTCAAGGTGACTTTTGGCTCAGAAAAATAATCAAGGGGTAAATTACAAACTGTGTGAAAATGAAATCCAGGCAAGTTCCCTTCTTTCTGTACTGGCGTGTTGAAAATGTATAATTTTGGATAAATTCCATAGGCCATCTTCGTTGATTGCGTTGTATTTCGAACTTTCCTAGATTTCACAACAATGCGAACTCCCTGGAACTTGGAAAGTATATTTCTGAAAAAAGTTCACCAAAATGGTCCTTTTGACGCAATAAAAGAAAAGCTGAATTTTTCGAAGTGTTGTGGGATTCTCCATAATTACTGAATCGGAGAAGATTCTGGCGAAAACAGCTGCTCCAAAAGTGCCCGCAGGTCCGAGTTATGAGAAATTGGGCAAGCACACCTACATCGTCCATTTTCGGAGATTTTCCAAAGGAGCGACCCAGGGAAAATGCTCAAAAATGTAGGCTGAATTTAAGGGCTTGGGAAACATCCTGGCGCAAATGGCACTATCTTTTAAATAGTATGCACGCAAAGTGCATAGATTGGAGAAGAGTTTGGCGCAAACAGCGGCTCCAAAAGTGCCCGCAGGCCCAAGTTATGAGAAACTGGACAAGCACACCTAAATCGCCCATTTTTGGAGATTTTTGCAAAGGGGCACCAATGGAAAATGCTTTAAAATGTAAGCTGACTTTATAGGCTTGGGAAACACCCCGGCGCAGATCGCACTATCTCTAAATTAGTATGCATGCAAAGTGCATAGATCGGAAAAAATTCTGGCGCAAACAGCGGCTCTAAATATGCCTGCAGGTCCGAGTTATGAGAAATTCGGCAAGCACTGGACACCTAAATCGCCCATATTTAGAGATTTTTTGCAAAGGGGGCACCAAGGGAAAATGCTCAAAAATATAGGCTACCTTGGTGGGCTTGGGAAACACCCCGGCAAAAATCGCACTATCTCTTAATTAATAATCACGCAAAGTGCATAAATCGGAGAAGATTCTGGCAAAAACATGCAGCGGCTCCAAAAGTGCCCGCAGGTCCGCGTTATGAAAAATTGGGCAAGGACACCTAAATCGCCCATTTTCGAAGATTTTTCTAAGGGGCGACCCAGGGAAAATGCCCAAAAATGTAGCCTGACTTTAAGGGCTTGTGAAACACCCCGGCGCAAATAGCACTATCTTTTAATTAGTATATGCACGAAAAGCGCATAGATCGGAAAAGATTTTGGCGCAAACAGCAGCTCTAAAAGTGCCCGCAGGTCCGAGTTATGAGAAATTGGGCAAGCACACCTAAATTGTCCATTTTAGGAGATTTTTTAAAGTGGCGACCAAGGGAAAATGCTCAAAAATGTAGGCTGACTTTAAGGGCTTGCATTTGTGAAACACCCCGGCGCAAATGGCACTATCTTTTAATTAGTCTATGCACGAAAAGGGCATTGATCGGAGAAGATTTTGGCGCAAACAGCGGCACTAAAAGTACCTGCAGGTGCGAGTTATGAAAAATTGGGCAAGTACACCTAAATCGTCCATTTTCGGAGATTTTTCAAAGGAGCGACCTAGGGAAAATGTTCCAAAATGTAGGCTGACCTTAAAGGCTTGGGAAACATCCCAGCGCAAATGGCACTATCCTTTACTTAGTATACACACGGAAAGTGCATATATCGAAAAGGAGTTGAGCGCAAACAGCGGCTCCAAAAGTGACCGCAGGTCCAAGTTATAAGAAATTCGACAAGCAAACCTAAATCGCCCATTATTGGAGATTTCGCAAAAGGGGGACCAAGGAAAATCTCTTAATTAATACACACGCAACGTGCATAGATTGGATAAGATTGGGAAAGATTGGGAAGGATTGGGAAAGATTTTGGTGCAAACAGCGGCTCCAAAAGTGCCCGCAGGTCCGCGTTACAAGAAATGCGGCAAGCGCACCTAAATCGTCCAATTTCGGAGATTTTTCAAAAGGGGGAACAAGGGAAAATCGCCCAATTTGTGAGCCGAATTTAGGAGGTCCAAAAGTATCCCGGCACAAGTCGCGCTATCTCCTAATTACTACGCACTTAAAATGCAATTATCGGAGAACAGTGGGGCCAATCGCGCCTCCAGAACTATCTGCAGATCCGAGGAAAGACAAATCTACGAAAGACACTTAAATCGGCCATTTTCGGAGATTTTTCAAAGGGGGGACCAAGGCAAAATGGCCAAAAAAGTGGGCCGACTTTAGCGGCGCAAAAAGCACTTCGGCGCAAATCGCGCTATCCTCTAATTAATATGCGCTGAAAGTGCAATCATCGGGCAACATTTTGGCGCAAACCGCGCCTCTAAAAGTGCCAGCAGATCTGAGGAAAGACAAATCTAGCAAAGACACTCAAATCGGTTATTTTCGGAGATTTTTCAAAGGGGGGACCAAGGCAAAATGGCCAAAAAAGTGAGCCAGCAAATGAATGTCCCGGATGTAATTTAGTATCAAGAAGTGGGATGTGAAGTCTGCAATGCTGGAGTTTATTTTGAAATTTAATGCACTATGTTTTGTGACGGCTACGATATTTTGATCAGCAAGTTAAATCATAAATCTCTTTTCAACAACCGTAAATGGCGGTATTAAGCTAACAACGAAGTAAAAGTAATTTCGCTGAATGCTTTGGAATTATGTCTTACCGTAATGAGCTTTTCCTAGCTGGAAACCACAGCCGTTTGTACTCAAATGAAAACACATGCATAGCATGAGCGTAGAATCATGTTGCACGTAAACAAAGAGCGTTTCCACCTCTGTAACTCTCTGCTTAGTTGAGTCATTCCAGAAATAACAATTCTTCACGATAGAGACAGTTTAAGCTGTTTATCGTCATATCGCAGAAATAGCAATGCACTCGCACGATGAAATGTCCTTCTGCACAAGTGAACTTACAGTACGAGACGACAGTCACGTCTACGTCACAATGTTCCACAAGTTTCGAGACCAAACTAGCCGTACGTGTGGTACAACAAAGTCTCTTGCGAGACTTGTCGTCTTGGGAATATGGACAAATTGCAGGAGGGACGTGTGGTCGTAGCGCTGACAATCCAGCTAACGTCTAGAGCGTCGTTATCACCAAATGTACTAAAGACAGAGTCAAACCTGTTATTGGCAGGGGCAGGTATGTATGATACGATGCTGATTTAACAGTCTTAACAGGATAGGCAAACGTTGCATGAACTTTTCTCTTGCATACTACATTTCCAGTGAATGCTGATTTCTGCCTTCCGATCCAAAAATCCGAGGGTAAATAAAGTATTCACTTTACTCACTAACCCGAACCTTGGATTTGTCTCGTGTAATTTAACTTCACGGGGGGACTTACATATAATAAGGACGCCTTTAGGGGTTGAGAGAGCAGTTTTTGTATCCATTAGGTTGTCCACCAACAAAAAAATACAGACTGGTAGCTTTCGCGGTATCTCTTAGGGTATTGAACCCGAAAGGTATAACGAGATATTTGACAACCAAGTTTACCAGCAAAAGGTATTCAAAACAATCGTCTTCATCGATAATAAAAATTATGAAAGTGTTAGTTAATGTGTGCTTTTAGAATTGTACCGCTTAGAGGTGAAAACAATTTCAAACCACAGAAAACAGTATCTTGGTTCTTCTTAAGGGTTCTTTTCAAAATTTCCCCCAAGCATCCGCATCCTGTAGATGATGATAAAAGACGCGCGTGACCGGCTACACAAAATTTCCTGCGCGGATATATGACGTCAGTGATTGATATTGGAGTGGGACTTTTGACACAATATCCAGGAAATGGGCTAGGAGATTTTCCTTGGAGTCATCTCAAGTAAGGAATCATCAATAGACAAAACACCATCCTTTGTAATTGTTGATAGCAAAAAGGCCTTTAAAATGTTAGTGCTAAGTTTGGTGGAAAATCAAGTGTTTTGCTGTTGAAAATTTCATGTAATTCAACTTCCTTTGCCGGATTTCCTACTTTGGTACCTAATGTTGAAACCGTTTTCTTTTACAAGGCATTTTTGATGTTAATGAAGGTCACCTTGAGCTTACGATTTGCCCAAGACATCGAGACAAATTTGGCATCAGATGGCGTGCGAATGAAAAGAATTGTACAACCCCAAGTGAATGGTCATCTCATGGCAAGTCAGTGTCGGGGGAGAGAGAAATTTCTCTTCGTCATTCAAAACTACTCTACCAGCAA
>CM042755.1:19858938-19868280 GCA_022496165.2 Catalaphyllia jardinei
TAAACCTGAAAATACCTTTTGGGTCGTTTGGCGAGTCAAAACATCTGCACGGGTGATTGCCGAAAGTAGCTGAGTTATTTATGAGGGCTTTGAGCGAGCAAGATGTTAAAGGGGCATTGTCGCGCTATTTGGCAACTTTATAAAAAGGTAGAAGGTGTCTTCGCATGAATTGAATTCCAAAACTAATGATCTAGTTTTGTTATTGAAGACTATTTGAAGGTAGTGAAACTGTTTCCTGTCGCTACGGATGACATGGATAGAAATGCATTGAAACTAAAAATATTGGCCAATTATTTCGAGTTTGATGCTACGTGTTACAAAAAAAAACTCAAGAAATGTATTATTGAAGCCCTCTCTGATAAAATTTATTCAATATCTTCTTAGTAGCTTTACAGAAGCATTTTATTTATGATTAAAGCCTCAAAGTAATGATTTCAGCATAGAAATGATCTAAAACAGCACAATCCTCGTGACACTGCTCCTTTAACGATAACCCAGGATTAAACATTAGCCAGAAAGGAAAGACAATTCAGTGTTTTAAACTGAGTTATCTTTTACCAGTTCACCTATTGGTGATGTAACGTTTCTGTTTAGCGAATCGCGTACAAAGTTCAGAGTCTTACGTGGATGTGACTTGATATGATTGTTGCATGGAGTTTCTGAATAAATTATGTTTTGCGACTCTACAGGCAGTAGATTGTTGGTAAGTGTTATTTTGTAAGTAGTGTACCATTAGTTTTGTACAGTAGGTAGTGTACTTGATTGTTATGTTAATAAAATGTGTCGTAATTTTTTAAAAAGTAAAAATTCATGAAACCTTCAAGAGATTTGATTTCGGACGATTTTTTAAAGCGAATTACTGCCCCAACACATGGTTTTAAAGACAAGGCAAATGAAAAATAAGTTACATTTGACAAAAAAGTCTATGCACAATGTTAAATGCAAAATGTATTAATCGTAGCAATGATTTAATATTTTCTTCATATTGGTGGTTTCCACGTAACCCAAGTATGCTTAATTAGCACGGAAGTTTCACTAAGTGAAAAATAAAATCGCTTACCATGCAATAAATTGAGTCAAGAAATTGAAATATGGTAGACGAGAAATAAATAAACAACGGGCCAAAATTTGGGGATGTGCGATATTCCGAACTCGAGTTATTCGATAAAAAAGGTATCTCTGAAAATTATAGTGTTTAGTATGAAGACGCCATGTTGGTACCCGTCTGAGGGACTCCAACATGGCGGCCGGAAACCGGTGGAAACATCCTGGACTTTACTTTGGCTCTCTCAAAACATTTCTTGTGTCTATTAAAGTTGAAAACATTCGCATATGCACTGCTCTGAACATATTGATTATTCAAAAGTTGAACATAACATAACATCCAGAAACAATGCCGATGTGACGCATTGTGAAAACTTCAGTGTTCTATTTTCAAAACAAAGCAGTCTACAGAGCTGAAGACAGGCTAGCAGAGATATTTTTAAAACTGAGTTTTACCTGATGAAGGTAAAAACCTAAAAATTTTTAATGTCGTTTTTCTGACGTGACGTGAAAATCAAGGATAAATTGGCTGCGGTCACATCTGGGCTACTAATAATAGTTGAAACGGGGATAATTATAGTTTGTATATACGACACAAGTGAATAGTTGTTTTCGCGCGCGTTGATTGGCTAGCTCGGAGGTGATTAGCCAAGTACTATTCAGGTCTGAGGAGCCGAAAAAACAAAATGGTTTTCGTCGGTATATTGCACAAATTAAGTTGCTGTTTGGTCGGCTAGTTATTCAGCTTGTGTGGTATATAGTGAAACAATTATTCACTTGAGTGTTAGTGAAAGTGGTGGATATTGACCTCTACTTGGGTGAATAATTGTTAATTGTGTTGCCGATGTGAGTGTAGCCAATGTTTCAAGGCGGGCCTTTTGAAAAAACAAAGATTGATTTAATCACGATGTTGTGAAGGAAGTCTGTTGGAAGTGTGTCGGAAGGTAATTAGGCAATTTGCCGATGATATGGAATGTTTTAGTCTTTGGCATGCATATGTCGATTTCTGTTTTTTCGGTGGTGTAACTTTGCAGTGTCGAGTGTTCTTTGAAGTAGAAATGAAAGGCCAAAATTAATCAGATAGATATTAAATCGTTTGAAGTTTATATTAAATACCAAAATATGGGTTTTTAAGTTGTCAAAAACAAGAGAAACAAAACAATATTAGATGTACGTGATTTTATTCTGTTCAACTTTGATTTAGTGCTAATAACTAACACTTTTCTCTTTCAGGAAGAGTTCAGAATTTCTCTTACAATCATATTGTAAACAATTGAAAAAAGATTTTCTTAACATAGTTAATCCTTCAGCACTACAAAGTTAATTACTATTCAATGCATCGGAATTGTAATTGTGTAATCCCTTAGGAACCTGTATATAAAACAGTAAATTAGATTTGGTGAGTAATAATAATAAAGAATTTGTCATTAAAAAATAGATGACAAAAATGTGTATTAGTGAGATGTTTGGTGAAAGACCTTCCATTTTTACAGAGAAAAGATACACGTAAAATACTCAAATTATTTGCTTTTCGCCCCTTGTTTAAACCTGGTTTGTCTTAGATAGATAAGTTCTGGACTTCAGTGCTCAATAAGCCAGAAAAATATATTTTTAAACTATCAAAGCAGGATATATTCTCTCCGCAAATGTTTTGTGGAAATATTTTTACCGTATTGCAAACTACTAATTTTGTATGGAAGGCTCTTGTTCGTTTCTTATCATAGATTTATAGGTTTCTCCAAATGGTAGCAATTTTCAGCTACCAGACTATGATTGTTTATAGAATCATACAATTTCATATCAATGGACTTAATTAAGTTTATTTCGGTTCGGTTTGCGTACAAAATTAAACGTGAAACGCGATTTAAAATTTGTCGTCTGGTTAATGTTGAGGCGAAAATGTTTTTGAGAATGGTAGCCTCTTTGACGTAACATTGAATAGCTTACGTCTTCTCTACTAGTTCTGAGTTGGATTACACTAAACAAAACCTGCAAAAAAACAAGAGAAAAGCGGCTGTCGTGGAACTGTGAGCTCGTGATTGAGTCAATTAATTAATATGCTTACCAATGATAAGAGCAGCAATCTTCACTGGGTCATAACCATTCAGATTATGGAGTTCTTTGAGACAAACTTTGAAGTCTTTAGTTGTAATTTGCTAAATTAAAAAGAGGAAACACAAATTAAACGAAAGATATGACAATTAAGATAAAAAACTAACTGAAACAAGTTTGTAAAAGACCGCTACCTGTGTGACAAGGAATAACAATTTAGTTAATCCAAGCGGCAGAAGTAAGTTGTGTTTTGATTGTAGTTCTATAATTGTGTCAGGAGGTTTCTGTTTAGATTTTCTTGATGGATATTTAATTCTAAATTAGTGATAAGATCGAATGAGAGAATATCGAACAATTTCAGTTTTTAATGCACAAAAATCTAGTGCCAGAATAGTTTATAGTTTTTTATAGTCCTTTTTATATTTTGTTAAAAATAAAGATATATAAAGAGCTGCCTGAATATAAATATATAATTTTAAAGTTGAGAGAAATTGTGTATACGCAGGTAAAATTTCAGGTTGTTCACCTGTGCGTTTTTGAGTGTTTGAGACAGAGTTCAACATTTGCTATCGACGTTTGGTGTTGCTAGAAATGATCTTTTTTTTTTAGAAGACATTAACACAGTCGATGTAAAAAATACTGGTACAAAGTTTTTGTCCGTTTGTTGCTCGAACTTCTGGTTAATTTCGTGTTAATAGCTTATCGAATAATAATTGTGGATCCCAGAACGAAGTAATATTTGGTAAAAAATTGCTACTGATATGGTTAGAATGTGAGGAAGACAGCCTGTGGAGAATGTCAACATTTACATACTTCGACCCAAGTGGCGATGCTGTTTTGTTGGGGAACTTGATTGAGATAAGAGGCTGACACAATGACGGTGGGCGTCGAAGTCTTTGCTTTTGAAAAATTTACGATCTAGGAGTGAAATAAAGGAGTTAAGAAACAACAGTCTACATCAGTATACCTAAATAATTAGTGGAAACTATTTTGCTTTTGCTTTTTTGCGCCGGAAAAAAAAAAACGTTGATGACGAGAATTGAAACATAAACGGGAAGTGATTTTGTCAAAGTCGATAATGATTCACCTTGTTCAAAGAAAGGGAAATCATGATATTGAAGTTGGTTGGATATCTGATCTAGCATAGATTTTTAACATTTTATTCTTCAGTTTTTTTCCTTATTTGTTTTGACAATATAGCTGAAGAAATCGTCGCATGGTTATTGGCTAATTTTCATTGGGAATAATCGATCAGAAAAACGAAAATATATTTTATGCCTTTTTGTTACGGTAAAAACAAATTGACGTGAGTTTCACGCGTCTGTCCTGTTATTCAAAATGAACTTCTTCAAAATATTGTTAATTTAGTCTGCAGACGAAATTTATGACTAACAGCAGGAGAGACTCATGAAAAAGTAAGAATGAGTGAATTGGATTTATTTCTATTAAATAAATCAAAGTTTGTGAAATTAATTCCAATGAAGGAAGATCTTACCTGGCAGTAAGAGTTGTAATTTTCAGCAAGAGGTAAAACGTTGTTTTGGAATTCGATGATGTGTTTTTCTCCGGCAAGATTTGTTGGAAGTTTGTCGTATACAAACCAGTTCTGCAGGAAGAGAACAGAAAGATATAAAATGAAAACTGCGCCAGCGTTTACAACTATCTTTTCTCGGCCTTAGAATAGAAAGTACATGTATCTGGGACAATTTAAACTAAAAATATTTTGATACTTGAATTTGTAGCAAGAAGTATTTATTTTAGTGAGCGTTTTCAGTAGCGTATCTAGACCTTGAGCTAAGGGGGGACGTGGGGGGAGGGGGAGGGGGGGCGAAGAGGAGCTTTGATTTACTTGCTTCGCTGGCTTTTTCGTTCTTCTGTGATTTCTTCTTTGTTTACTCAAAATAAGTGGGAGGGGTCCTGGAAAATGTAACCTTCTTGAAAACTAAAACGCTCGGAAGAACTTGTAAATGACTACAACTACTGAAATATCAGGTGAGCAGTCGCGCGAAACATAATATTTTTGCAAGTAGAAAAAAAATTTTGTTATGTTTACATGTGAAAAAATCACGCTGGTACAATAAAGGATGCCTTGATCAATAAAAAAGAAGGTGAAATGGTTTGGGATTTCATTTATGTTTATGTAATTTATACACGATTAAAATTTTGTTGTGCCTTATTCACTGCCGCTCAGTCATAATTGGTTTTCCTGCTCCATGCGTCTATTTCCGCTCCCTCTCTTTTAACGCTTTCCTTCCCTCCCTCTTGAAAGAGAGCCCGTCACTTATTTGTTAGGTGATTTTTGGGTTAAACGTTGTATAACGAATGTCAAGTGTCTTTGCCGCCTGTTGAAACACCGAGATTCAGTCCGTCCGGGCTTGACTAACAGAATCTGGTATCTTTAGGAGACTAATACTAAAATGTGAAAGGCAGAAGACTGGCACACGACACTGAACTCTGGGTTTGAAAGGTCATTGATTCAAATGTGAGTGACTCATGCGTTACTGTGTAATGTTTATTAATAACTTACTAATCTGATGTCTCTATGTAATCCGTCAAAGTTCTGCATTTCTCTCGAACAGGCGAGAAAAGTATTCTTGTTGACATTCTCGACCCAGACCGTGGCTGCGTCGTGTTTTAGACCCACCACTGTGTGTTCAGCAGTCACCAAAATGTGTGGTGAAGAAATCTCATTTGACTGAAATAATAAAAATATAGTGTATACTCAAACTTGTTTGCAAATAAATGGTAACTACGTGTTGTTATATTTCAACTGTTCAAGATATTTATGTTGATTAACAAAAATATTTGGCCCTGTCTTAGGGTAAAAGGCTATTCAATGAGATGGGCATTCCAGTCTAAAGTGAGTCTAATCCTGCTTATCCTGAAGTGGTAGTTAGTTATGTAACATGTTGTGCTCTACTTTACGTGTTTTAATGTGTCATTTGGAGTTCATTCTATCCATTTTTTTTTACGATAACTGCCGAAATTGTCGCGCACTCATTCTAATTCTTATTGTGAATATGCGGACAGACACAATAATTTATAATTAATGCGATGCGTCGACAAAGGAAAGCGGAGAATATGACAATTTGGTATAGTAAAAAACAAATTGATGTCAGTTTTTTTACGCGTCTGCCCTGTTATTGACTTTGAATTTGGCGAGAACATTGTTAAAGTAGTCTGTGGATGCATTCGGCTGTCGCCTGCTGGGTGAACAGCTACTTTGACAATGACGACATTCATCAACAATATAAGACAGTCGCATGAAAAAGTGACGTCAATTTGTTAAACCGAGCAGATTTAACTTAATTTCGACTTGGACATTTCAACGTTAAATCCATAAGAAAATAGACTACATAAGTATGCATCCAATCTTTAATTGTTGATTAGTTTCTGGGGCGTCAAATGAAATTGTTGGGTACCTAGGGTTTTGAGCAAAAACGGATTGAGAAGTAATCCGAAGTTCTGGTAACAAATGGACGAAAACTCTGTGCTGAGATTATTGACATTTGTGCAACTGTTTTAAGGTACTGCATTGTCAAAACAATCATTTGTAACAACACCAAACGTCGAAAACAAATTTTTGAAGTTCGTATAAAGAAGTTTCCTGGAGTTCTTATGGGAAATTGGTTTTGGTGTTATTTCAGGCAACTGTTTAATTTCTATTTTTAGCTTTTAGAAAATGCGAGACGGACTGTAACGTACTTAAAAATTATTGTGGTACAAGGTTTCATGTGCAGTTAAATTAAGCAAGTTCCTATCGGATTTCGTCTTAATATAAGTCGACTTATTTTAGTTGAGACTCACTTCAAATGTAACTGACTCGCATTGTGTTCCATCCCACCAATTTGTCATAATGACTTGACCAGCCGAGGAGCTCTTTGGAGCCTCCTGGAAAGCGATGAAGTCAACAAATGTGAGCCCGCCATCAGGCGTCAAGCGGTCTAGCCTTCCTGCTTTAAGCGCGCACACATCGAAGGAGCTAAGATTAACGTTCTCGACCCAGGTCACTGCAGCGTCGTGAATGAAGTTTCCGCTGTAGTTAAAGTAGTTAATGGTGGTCTGAACTCGAACATTTCCGTTGCTGTTCTGGAAACTTCCCGTCTTAAAGTAAACCTTTCTGCAGCGCACATCTTCCGTTTCTAAGCGGAGGGTCACACGACCGCGTTGAAGGACAAATGCTGAAATGAAATTAGGGAAATTGGTGACTGACATTTCAGGAAGATTTGTTTAAGCTGTGCATTAAGTGATATCTAGGTTTACATCAAAAATTGCTTTCCAGACAGGGTAAAACGTTTGAAAAATTAAATTTAAATAGATCTGGAAGTATAACTGACGCACTGGAGAGAATTTACTGGGACATTAAGGTTCGTGACTGGTTCGTTACTGAAAAGGTCTAGGAATTTAAACCGAACTTTTAATGTAATAGAAAAGGCCTCTTGTTTCTTATTTCCCGATATCACCTACTTCCGAGAGTGATGTATGAATTCCTTTTTTTCCTTACGAAAGGTAATAAAACGCAAGACTGGCGGTTTATGGAAACATAGCAAACACATCTATTGGGGATATCATCTCAGGTTCTCAAAAATAAACTTTATGCAGGAAATTAACAGTAAAAGCCAGTGAGTAAGAATATCTTGTAGTAAAAAGTTTTCCATGTACTTAATTAGTACGAGATTTACGAACATAGTGAGGGCAGCTAAGCTGGAAAGGATAAATCATGCAGCAATATTATCAATTAATCTTCGTTAGACTTCATTTTTTTGATATATATTTTACGGAAAGAGATTCCTCGACATAAAATAAGCAAGGACTCACGTTTGCATCCACCATAGTGCTTTATACCGGGTTCTTCTTGAGCCAAACAGACGCGGTAGTTGTATTCGCATTTATTCTTGTGTGTGACGTCATTGTTGTCGCACAGTGGAGAGGACTCGTCTGTTGTGCAAGGGACGCACACGCATTTGTGTGTTGTTTTGGTAGGTGCTTGACATTGACCATAAAATGGGCACGTTCTGCCGTTGCAGGGATGGTAATCTGTCAAGATAATAAAGATCATTTTAATGGAAGGCGCGAGAGGAAATAAAATATTTATGTACATGATACATGGACGCTACTTCTAAGTGTTACTTTACTGCTCTGGTTTTCAACACTGTGGCTCTTTTAATCCTCGGGAAGTACAAGGGCAGGGGGATTTTATCCTGTCCTGACTGTGGTTAGCAAGTTCTGAGCAAAATGTATGTTGAGAAGAGATAACCAGGCATAAAAAGTCATGTATTTCAGAGAAGTTCTATTTATGCGAATTTCTCTAATGCTTATCAACTTTTTGAAGTTTTGACATATAACCCGTTACTTGATTTCGGCAAAGGTTAAATGGGAGCGATAACATTTTGTTTCGTTAAAGTTGAAAAGAGTGTCCTTAAATGTCGCCAATATTATTAGGTAACTCTTTAAAGCTAAGTTTTTCAAGTTATTTTTTTTTTTGGTAGAAGATTGTTAAATCCGTGATGGCGGGTGCAATGAGGTCATTTGATGCGATATGACGTCATAACCAAGACAAACGGTAGCATTTTGCAGAGGAAGCTCAGCGCTATCTAATGAAAGTAAACGTATTTCGCTGTGCTCTTACAGAAGGAAAGCCAAGAGGGGGGCTCCCTGAGTACTCCCTTGAAGTACGGTGAGGTCATATACGAGTTAGCTTGTACGTGCGAGGGTTGAATTGGCGTTTTAATCCCAGAACAGTTTTCAACTTGGTGTCAAAAAGTAATTGGTTCCGCATTAGTGTACTACGGGACTTGCTTGAAAAACTGGCGCCATTTTTACATCCGGATCAATCCGAAGTAAAACTAAAACCAATCACAACTCGCTCCCACAAGTTTTCCGAGGCATCTCTGGTTGATTCACTGGATTGTCTGTGTCCTTTGTGATTGGCTGGAGTGATTTTTTAGTTTTAGTTTTAGTACACTCAATTGAAAACAGGTCATGGTTCTCGCCACTTTCCCAACCAGTTAAAAGTAGAACCAAAACCAAATGAACCCGTGCTCTTTTCTCTGATAAAGCACGCTTTTTAAGCGAATCAGAGCGCGCGTTATATGGAAACTTTATTGTAAATGTGTTTGATTAGCTGATTGGATTGTTTGTGCCCATTGGCTACAGTTCTTACCTTGGGTTGTTACACTACACACAAAACAATTTAAACAGCAAAACCACAAGGATACTTACACCCAGCAGCCATATAATTAAGCG
>CM042755.1:19868521-19878521 GCA_022496165.2 Catalaphyllia jardinei
CCCCCCTTAGCCCAATCGCCCAAAATGGCCGATTTAGGTGTCCTTGCCAAATTCCTTATAACTCGGACGGGCGGGCAGCTTTGGACCCGCGGTTTGCGCTAAAACATTCTCCGATAATAGCGCTTTAAGCGCATACTAATTAGGGCATGAGACGATTGGCACCAAGCCGTTGTTTAGGCCCCTGATGTCGGCCTACAATTTTGGCGGATTTTGAGAAGTTTCCCTTGGTCCCCCCTTAGCCCAATCGCCCAAAATGGCCGACTTAGATGTCCTTGCAAAATTTCTCATAACTCGGACGGGCGGGCAGTTTTGGAGCCGGGGTTTGCACCAAAACATTCTCCGATGATGGCGCTTTAAGCGCATACTAATTAGGGGATGAGCCGATTGGCGCCAAGCCGTTTTTTGGGCCCCTGAAGGCGGCCTACTATTTGGGCGGATTTTGAGAAGTTTCCCTTGGTCCCCCCTTAGCCCAATCGCCCAAAATGGCCGATTTAGGTGTCGTTGCGAAATTCCTTATAACTTGGACGGGAGGGCAGCTTTGGAGCCGCGGTTTGCGCCAAAACATTCTCCGATGATAGCGCTTTAAGCGCATACTAATTAGGGGATGAGCCGATTGGCGCCAAGCCGTTGTTTGGGCCCCTGAAGTCGACCTACAATTTGAGCGGATTTTGAGAAGTTTCCCTTGGGCCCCCCTTTGCCCAATCGCCCAAAATGGCCGATTTAGGTGTCCTTGCGAAATTCCTTATAACTCGGACGGGCGGGCAGCTTTGGAGCCGCGGTTTGTGCCAAAACATTCTCCGATGATGGCGCTTTATGCGCATACTAATTAGGGGATGAGCCGATTGGCGCCAAGCCGATTTTTGGGCCCCTGAGTTCGGCCTACAATTTGAGCGGATTTTGAGAAAGTTTCCCTTGGTACCCCCTTAGCCCAATCGCCCAAAATGGCCGATTTAGGTGTCCTTGCGAAATTCCTTATAACTCGGACGGGAGGGCAGCTTTGGGGCCGCGGTTTGCGCCAAAACATTCTCCGATGATGGCGCTTTAAGCGCATGCTAATTGGGGGATTAGTCGATTAGCGCCAAGCCATTTTTTGGGCCCCTGAATTCGGCCTACAATTTGGGCGGATTTTGAGAAGTTTCCCTTGGTCCCCCCTTAGCCCAATCCCCCAAAATGGCCGATTGAGGTGTCCTTGCGACATTCCTTATAACTCGGACGGGTGGGCCCCTTTAGAGCCGCGGTTTGCGCTAATTAGGGGATGAGCTTATTTGCGCCAAGCCGTTTTTTGGGCCCCTGAATTCGGCCCTGACAACGTTTAAACGCATCCTAAGCTACATATCTGGGCTTACTGAATATCGATTCAAGTTGGCAAGGCAGCATTCCCTTGAATATGGTCGTGGTGCCGAAATTCACCGGTAAAAAAGTCTTAGGATGAGAGTGGAAAAACACAGCTCGATCATTTTTTTGCCTAAGTAACAAGTCCGCACGTCATCCATGATCTCCCTTTTGGTCAGCGGTACCTACACCTCACCTCTGGGAAGTTACTAGAAACTCCAAATGTCATCAGAACGACGATTCCCAACAGGTTAGTAAAACAATATCAGGCTTACTGCGGACAAACAAATTTTACTCCATTCAGTTCAGCAACTATGCTAAGAGTCCTGTCCGTTTGTGCATCTACTTTGAGGAAATCCCTTCAAGGGCTGGATTACAACGCGGCAGATGGTGCAAAGGGTTTTGAAGATCTGTGTGAGATAGTAGAGAACCTAAAGGAGAAGGGGCTGGATAGAGAGACTGCGAAAGGATTTGAGGTGTCTCTAAAGGAGGAGAAACAATATTCTGACTACAAGGTAACAATATTGAAATGAATAACTGTCTTGCTATTGTTATACAACCCGGGAAGAGAACATTCAGAGCACTTGATGTTCGTCACTAGCCCAAAACGTATATTTTTATTTCTCAGTTGCCCACAACGGAAATGCAATGAACTGATATGTCAAAAATATATATTAGTTAGAATAAAAGTGTACTGTATTATTTTCAGTAACTGGTATTCTTTTAAATTTAGGGCAATTTCTTGACAAATTGTGGCAAAAAAATAAAACAAAAACGAACATCCCCAATAAAATCCCTGTAACTAAACTCTTGTTTCCAAAGGTCCTTGTGTCTGAAGGATCCTTTGTTGCAGACCATTGCAGCGGACATGCTCTTAGCGACAGCAAGGACTGTGAATTAAGATCTTACTGCTCCCATGACCACAGTCTCAAGTGCTCACAATGTGAAAGTCTCCGTGATGTTCTTTGTTGTATTGAACGATGCTTAGCTGAGTCAAAGCTCGCACCTGAGGAAATGGAAGATTTATCGTACACACACAGTCAAGCAGTCAAAGCAATCCATTCTTGGAAAGCTCACCAGCTGAGGAGTGTCAGACAAGACGCGGCAACAACGGCGTGCTTGAGCGCTTTAAACGAGACCAGAGTCCTTATTAAGCAAGACTGGGCGATAAAGTTTTTGCCAGCGAAATACAGGGAGTCCCAATCTGATTGGTTCGGAAAGGGCGGAATATCTTGGCACGTGAGCGTCGACGCAAGAAAAGCCAATGGGCGCCTTGAAAGTCAGAGCTTCGTCCACATCGTGGAGAATACGTCACAAGACAGCTCTGTTGTAGTACGTATCATTGAACATACCCTACGATCACTGAAAGAGGAGAATCCGAGTATTGACACCGCTTCCCTACGCCAGGATAACGCTGGATGCTATCATAGCTCCAATGTTATAGCATCATGCGCTCTGATGAAGGCAAATACGGGGATCAATGTCGCTAGAGTGGACTTCAGTGATCCACAAGGGGGTTAAGGGTGCCTGTGACAGAAAGGCGGCGACTATCAAAGCCCACGTTCGCAGGTACGTAAATGATGGGCACGATGTTACAAACGCTCAAGAATTCAAAACAGGCATCCTATCAAATGGAGGTGTTACTGGCTTCCGTGTTACTGTTGTCGACGCTGCAGTTGCTGCTTGTGAACTTCCTCAAATGAAGTTGGATGGTGTGAGCATGTTAAACAATTTCGAGTTTTTGGGGGACACCGTAAAGGTCTGGAGGGCCTATGACGTCGGCGAAGGAAAGAAAATAAGCATATCTAAGCTTCAAGGTAAGGGAAAAAACTTTCAAAAATGAAGTAAAATAAATTGTTTTTCGCGCATAGAAATTAGGAAATATTTCTTATTATTATACATTTAACTCTCTTACTCTTTTCTGATTGGCCGAAAGCGGACAATGAATTTTCGAAATCTGCGCCCGTGACGTATAAACTACAGATTATACAATTATCGTGTCAAGGACACTCAAGGGCACGGGTTATTATGTCATGTATGACCGCAAAGCATGATTTCCAAGGGCGCGATTCGTGCTGCTTGCCGTCAGTGAAGAAGTAGAAACATGACTTCCAAGTTTTTGCATTCAATGTATAATAAAACAATTATTAGATTCGGTTTTTGCGATATACAGAATGTCGGTCTCTGTAAGGGTTATCAGCCTCAGCCTTCGGCTTCATTCGGCTGATAACCCCTACCTCGACCTTGATTATTCTGGATATCACAAAAACCTCATCCAATAATTGTTTATTAGCTGAATGGGGGGTCCGTTTTGCAATTTTCGGACCCTGTTTTTTTTCTCTTTAATTTATGGTCCAGCTGCAGCAGCGGGAAATAAATCGACGGAGAAAACTTGGGGCCGTAAGTTACAGTATGGACCGAAAAAAACGACCCTAATACAAATATATAGCAAAGTGATAAAACACTCTGTGATTGTCCCATTTGCGGGGACCCATGCGGTGAGGTATTAGCCCTGCAGTCACAGAGCGACAAATCACTTTGACATATGTTAATGATCATTCAGTTAACACAATTATGAGCGAGGCTAGTAGTTAAAATGCTGCCGTCCAACTGGCTGTCTCTTCTAGATTCTACTGAAAAATATTCTGCATGGTATAGAGTAGAAAGCGATGGGTGCGGGCGTAGCTTAGCCTGGACATAATTTGAGCGCATAAATGCAAGCCAGATCTGCTTAAGGCTTTATAATAAAGAAGTTGTCCTAAGTGATCTCGAAAGATTACTTCTGTCCACTCTTTTTAGTTTCTGACGTTTTGCAAAGTTGTCGATTTGACTGCAACTTCTCACCTGGTGGCTTCATTGGCGCATCCCAAGAAACCTCAAAGAAATTAGAGCCCGATGGAATGTTGGGGGAGGAGGTGGAGGGTGACGGTGTCAAGAAAGATGAAACCATTCTTTTTTCCTGCCCAAACGAAGGTTGTGTAAAGATGTATGAGCGATATTCAAGTCTAGAGAAGCATGTGTCCTTTGGCAAATGTCGGATGATGCTTGAAAAAGAGACCTTACTAGACAAGGCTAAGAAGACCTACCATACACTTCTTCAGGAAGACACCAGTACGGCCAAAGCACTAGGTGTGAAGGCAGTTGAGGCGACGGACGGTTTCTGCTTACCTGAGGGCTGGGCGTTAAAATCAGCCAGGAAGTCAGCACGATTCAATGACGCACAAAAGAAATACCTGGAGGAGAAGTTCAACCGGGGACAGGAAACGGGTTACAAGCAAGACCCTGATAAAGTATCGAAAGATATGCGTTTGGCAAGAAAAGCAGACGGGTCGAGGCTATTTTTTTTTTGACCAGTTTCTCTCCGCACAGCAAATACAATCCTTTTTTTCAAGAATGGCGTATAAGACGCGTAACGCTGCAGAGGCGAGCAACACAGATGTTAGAGGTGCGTAACTAGAGCTAAAGTTCAGTAATGCCAGCCAGGATATACTCGATAAAGTGCAGTTGCAGCACCCCGTCGCTTATGACAACTTCAACCTGTGCGACATGCATAAAAGAGGAAGCATGAAAACCCTTAGCACAGCTATGCTCAAGACTGTTTGCGAGTATTTTAGTGTGTCAACAGAAGGATTCCACACAAGGCGTAAGGCCGAGTACCTTTCTACATTGAGAGAGCTTGTCAAGGGATGTGGCTGCTGTTCCTTAACTTGTAAGACATGTAGTTAATTTAACGTCCTCGCCTTACTACTGTCGCTAGAAGACACAAATGTAGTGCCGAAAACTGAAGCATGGACAACTAATAATAACATTGCGTTTTATGCCGCAGTTTGTTAAAACTGGGTAGCATGTACTGAGGATTGTGCACTTGAGAAGATTTCAGTGAAAACAGTGTCAAATAAAACGTAGTTTTAAAAAGAACCTTTGTATAATATTTAGTTGTTCAAGGGCTTGGGTCGAAATAGATTAACACAGGGACGTTTTGATGATCAAAGTAAATACGTTGTAAATACGTTGTTTTCTTTCGGTCTACAAGAGATACGAAACATGCTTTACGAGTTTCTATCGACTTTGAGAGAACCCGAAAACACTGTGAAAATCCCACAGCATTTCTGGGTCTCCCACCCGGCCGTGTTTCCATAACTCAGTTGAAACAAGGTACAGGTTTTCTATTTCTTACAGGTCAAGATCGCGTTTTTCCTAAGCAACTTTTCGCGCATACTTTTAACATAGGTTTTGCTGTAATGTTCACGAGTCACGCAATAATTTTTTCCTTCTCAACGAGTCACGTATGAACCCTTTTCTACCTTTTTCAACGTAACACTTTTCACTATAAAATCGCTAGCCAAGACTGTGTAGTCAGAATGTTTATATTTTTGGACCAACAGGCGGCAGTTTTAAGTTCTCTATAAGAAAACGCCCCGGCGATTTCATGTAGTGACTTCCAGGCCACCTCATTTCTCTGGTAAATAAGTTGAAACTGTGGATTCCAACCAGGAAAAACTCATCAGGTAAGAAATAATTCGGAAGCATGCAGTGAATTTGATTTATTTCGTTTCAGGTTAATACCACCGTTGTAGAAACGAGATTTGATCAGTATGATTTGGCGATCAAAATATAGCAGCCAAACGACTACATGAAGGGTCAAATTTCACTATAAACTCCAGCGTTGGCTAAAATTGCGGGTAGTCGCTTCCATATTCAAGAATATAGCTTCTTTTACCTGAAAACATGATATTAAAGAAGGCATTGCAAGCCAAGAAACACACTTTTCGACGAATTAAGTACATTTTGAGAAGCTGCTGGTTGTTTATTTCATTTTGATTAATTTGGCGATCAAATTATCGCAGCCGTCAAAACACACAGTGGGTTAAATTTAAAAATAAACTCCAGCATTGCATAAAATTGCGGGTAGTCACCTTTTAATTTAAGGATATAGTTTCTTTTATCTGAAAACACGATGTTTAAGGCATTATAAGATAAGATACGCATACTTCGCTAGTTGTTGATTTCACGTTGACATGAGAGGTCAAAGGGTCAATCATTTCACTCAAGTGACCTGTTTTGAAAATGCTGTCAGATTTCATCGTTTTATTTACCCCAATTTTTTTTTCGATCGATGTGTAGTTGAAATGATTGTCCTTCGCAGGAGTATAGTCCCGTAGAATGAAGCAAGGGCGTAGCCAGGGGGGGGGTCCTGGGGTGCCCGTGACCCCCCCTTTGTAAGCCTTTTTGTAAGCAAACAACCTACAGTAATCAGGTGACAGTCTAGTGAGTACCCTCTGTATGACTCAGTGTGACCCACCCCCCCCCCCTTTGAAAAATCCTGGCTACGCCCATGGAGTGAAACCATGTACCAGAGTGCTTTTTTAAGCCTTGAATTTTGTCTAAATTCGGTCGGGATAAGCTCTTTCGCGAAGGGTAAATTTAAAAAATTCGTCAAACATTACAGTTTAACTTGAATTTAGATTTTACACTTCTACTAGTTAGAGGAAAAAAGATATTTTCAATTCCTGGGTTAATCTTTTCTAGAACGCTTTCTATGTTTAAACACGAGCTTCCGGAAAATTGCCTATTTCGGAGTCAAGTTTCGCTGCCACCGAGCGCAAAATACAAAAAAACTTTACAAAAATATTAATAAAAATCTGTACGACCTGAAACTTATATTTTTAGAAATAGTTCACCTAGGCCTATGTTCTGGCAAAGTTTGGGAAAATCGGTTTTTTTCTATCTTGCATGACCTTAGTTGATCCTTACAGCAACCTGCTCTCAAGTCATTTCATGGCCAAGAGCATGAATGAGTTGGCTCATAAGAGCCCTTTGATTTTCTTCTTGAACCACTCGATCGCGTACATGTCAGCGAGGGAATTAAATTACACAGACAATTGGAATTTCGCGAAAATTTACTGCTTTTTTTCTATTATCGGTGCAACGGGAATACGGGCTTAATCTTTAAGTTCACAATCTAAGCTTTCTAAGGAACTTTGAATTTTAGATATCCGTTCAGTATTGCCTGAAATATTTTTAACCACTCGCTTGCGTGTATGTCACCAAGTGAATACTCACTGTTTACAAACAAGTCTTTTGATATTTAAATTTTGCCAACCACAGAACAAAAGAATCCTTTGTTTCGACAGCCAATAAACCTCTGGTTGGCACATTAATGACAATAGGTGACGTAACGATGAGTGTCGCTATAATTTCGCGAAAGGAGCCAGTTAGTTTTCGACAGTAATTGTTTCGTCATTTTTGAACCTGTGCTTGTACACGTTCCTGTTGTTTCACAGTACTGCTCTTGGACAATGGTTACTGTTTATGTGTTTTGACTTATGTAAGTAATTTCGTTTATTTTCAATACAATGTTTATTCCATTTAAACTACGTCTTCCCTGCGTCCAAGCCATTTGGGCGTTCAGTTAATTTTTGGTTCTTGTCCTCCCTCCCAGAGTTTTCCAGCGGTTTTACCATCTCCTTGTAAACCTACATTTTCAAATTCCTGTTCCATTGGCCACTTGAGGAAGAACTACTTTCAATTTCGACCTGGTTTCCTATGTTAACAGTAGTCCTAGCATCATCATCATCAACAACAACAACAATAGTAATAATAATAATAATAATAATAGTAATAATAACGATATCACTAATAACAACAACAATAATAGTAATATTATTAACGACAACAACTGATTATAAATAAATCGTCAGCAGGAACCCACAGCCCCGTGCTTCTCCCTCGCTTCTCCAACGCTATCATCAATAATGTCTGTTCCATCTCGCAGCAGACCACGCCCGCACTTCCTAACCATTGGTTACTGCTAGTATATTACATAAATACACGAACCAATGTAAGATTTCCATTGTACCTGAAGAAGGCTGCTTTGGCCAGCTGAAATATAGTACACCTTCAAAAAAACATTCTACGTTGTATCGGTTCTTGCCTTCATATTCGTCTCTTTCCCATCTGGTTTGTTTAATTAATTAATTAATTAACATCAGATGTGAGTAAATGCCTAGTTGGTTCCCAATCAGAAGTGTGTACTTTTTTTTAGTCCGTCATCGTACCATTGTTTTTCTCAACATTTCATTTTATTTTTAGTCGCGTAATTAATCTCTATTATGATAACACAAGTGGTCTTGAGGTAAATCCGAGCGTTCTGATTGGCTCCTTCGTGGTCGGGATTTCACCATACGGACTGTTTCATTGGAAACAGTCAAAAGCTGTGTATTTTTTGTTCTCAAAAGCCGGCAAATTCAGATTTCAGATTTCAGATTTTTTTTAATTCTTGTGCACTATTTACAAAAATTATAACATTAACAGTATTTACAGAAATTACGTTACAAATTCAAAACAAGCATGGGGTGAGTTGCATATAATAAACTACTTACTAACCAAGCTGGCCGTTCTGAGAAATATATGCCCTCGGTCGTTTTTGTGTGGACCTCGCGCCCAGGGTGCCTCGCGCCAGTATTCCCCAGTACGGCCCTCGTGCTTGGTAAACCAAGCTTTCTCATAACCTGCTCGGGACCGTACCGTATCGGCTCCGGCTCAGACTTTCTCTCAGTCTGTCGAGACCTCAGGCCGATATAAGATCAGAAAAGACAAGATAAATAAACAATAGCCTCCATTTGGCGTGAAAATATGCCAGTGTATTTAAGGTGACAGCTCCTGGAGTGACTGACACCTTGAATGACGGAAAACTAGCGGCGGAAAAAAGGTATGTACTTAGTAGGTCTAAGTATGCTATAAGTATACAGACATGTAAGTGATCTATGCTTATATAAGAATACAGATAATCGTTGAAATCTCCCTTGAAATAAAGACAAGTATTGTAGTACCAGTCCGCGTTTTACCAGTCCTCGTTTTACTAGTCCTCGTTTTACCAGTCCGCGTTTTACCAGTCCGCGTTTTACTAGTCCAGTCCATTCCAGTCCAGTCCGGTCCAGTCCTCGAAATACCATATGCCGACGAGTCTGTCCTTCAGAGCTCGTTCGAATTCTTTGCCAGTATCCACCTACTGGTATTTGGTTGTCTTCTCTTAGTTGGCCAGAGGCTGGGCGGCTGCGTGGTCTGAAGACTAGCAAATTACTTATAATATATACCTTCGTGCAAGCTGGTTACAAAAACAACATGTTCAGGCAACTCTACGTTTCGTTAAAGTTTGTTCACCTGTACATGTTTTTAATGGAAGATTGAACCCTTCACCTTAATGCAGTGTGAACATGAAGTGAAACGTGATAACGTTTGACCGCTTACTAGTAGAGTAAAAGCCACGTTATGTTTGCGAAAAGAAAATCCTGCTAGAAACGTCCAAGGAGAAATATTAAAAACTAATAATGCATGGGCGTAGCAAGGATTTTTCCGAAAGAGGGGTTCACACTGAGTTATACAAAGGGTACTCGCTAGATATTCGGCTTAATCGTGAATTAACGAGCTCACCGTGCATAGATGAACCAACCTAAGAAATAGGCGTCCTTTAACAGAAAGAGTAATTTTATGTATAATGGCGATTTAATGGTGTTACTCTCAGTCCAGTCAATAAATAATCAATTACGAAGAGGAAAGAATTGTCTCTTTCTACACAAAGCCCAAGACAACTCCGCTGCGCGTCGTATTTTCCGCGTTTCTTCTCTGCGTTTGGAAATGTTACGGTGGTCAAACAAACGGTCCTTCG
>CM042755.1:19881021-19885274 GCA_022496165.2 Catalaphyllia jardinei
CCGACTAGTTGGGTGATACTAAAACAATTAGACTTCGCCTCATGGGCTATTGACCCTCGGGCTACGGGTCTAATCGTTAATTAGAGGTCAATTGTTAGATGTCTCGAGGGAGGTAAGGTGACAAGGCATGGCGCATTATTTTGTTTTCGGCCACCGATAAAATGCAATTTAAATTTTTCTATTTACCATTAATATTTTTTCGGATCTCTTTTGGTTTTTTGAGGGAACTAATTTAAAAATTTTTCACACTTCATATTGAGTCAAAGTTAACTAAAGTCTATTATGAAAAGTAAGTTTTATAGACGCATAACGCCGGAACTTCCGTCCATCCCGAGATCGTTATGTCACGCAAGAACCTACGGGCAAACGTTACACTAACATATCACGCGTCATCCCTGCTGGAATTTTACACGCCAATTCTGCTAAATTATGCTATCATATTATTAATTAACTTGATTGACTTGTCGCTTCATCCTTTTATCGGCAGCTTCACATCTGCGTAAAAGGGATTTGTGCTGAACACATTATGCAACTCTGCGAAGGTCGGCCTCTTCTCCGGCTTCAAGTCCCAGCATTGTAGCATCAGTGAATATGTGTGTTCTGGGCAGGCTTCAGGTCTCTCAAGCCGTTTGTTGTCTTCCTCTAGCATGCGTATTACCTGAGCAAAGATAAATTAATTCAATTTATACACGGTTTCTTCTTTGTTCCCACGAATTGCCCGCGGGATTAGCGGCTTTCCGCCTCTTAAAAATATCAAAGTGGGAAAAGCAGGTGCCACTTTGAAGCACTCGTTAAATTTCCGATTTGTATTCGACACGAGCATTGGGCTGTACGTTACTTAGAAACTAAGAAACTAATACTGTTATTCAGTCCCATCTGGGAGATTGATATTCGTCATCAGCTGGTTTTTTACTGCTGCTCTCTTGAGTTAGGTTTACGTTCCTTGAAAGAGTTAGCACGAGCTCTTTTCCGAAACAGCGGCCCGCAATCGAGCCTACTAACACTTGTTCGTCGACGAGAAGTAAATTTTATAAGAACGTTTTTTTTCCTTCGTTCTAAAAACGAGTCTATCGATGGCACGAAACATTGTGCATAAAAAATTCGCCGTTTAAGGTGCAGAATCCCTGGAAAGTGCCCAAGGAAATATACACCCGCAAACTTGACCAATCAGTGCTGAAAGTTAAGCATGCATTATAAGGCAAGTGCGGGCAATTCGCGCAAGATAGACGCTGATTGGCCAGACAGAAATTTAGCTAAGTTCTGATTGGTTCAAAACTTAAAGAGACGTTGCACGCGCAAATTTAGACCTGAGCAAGCAAAAAACAACAACAACAATAAAAGGTTTTTAGCGCTTTCCATTCAACCTAAAATGCCAAAAATTTCGAAACGGGAACAAAATGGTGTGGAATTTCCTGGGAAAGTTTGCAGAAAACTCGGAAATTGTTGAATTTCCGGAAAGCGAGCCACTTTACTGAAAATATCGGAAAATCAGTGAGGAACATCAAATGAAATACTGAAAATGCCATTCGCCCTGGAGATGTTCGGAATCACTTGGTTTATGAGGTCAAATTAAAGGCAGTTGTATATCAAGCTATAAACATGGATTTATCCCTCTTGCGCAGCGAGAATATTCATCACTAGATGTAATGCGCAGTTTGTTTAGGAACTACATAACCAGGAGCTTTCCCACCCAAGCGCTAAAAAAACACTTTCCTTTCGCGCGTCGTTTTCTAAAAGCATTTATACTAAAGTAGAACATACATTAAAATTTAGAACTTCTAAGTTACTACTATCAAGACTACCTTCAAGCTGAACTTAGAGATTACAGTGTGCATTCCAACACTTGTTTACCTAACCTATAGGTCAGTCTACGTATAAATACGGGTATTTTATCAGAAAATCAGGAGCGAAGACAGCTCAAGCCTCAAGGAAACAAAACACGTAGACACTGTGAGCAGTACGCGATGGAATTTTAACCCGTTTGGAGATTGAGCAAGGAAAAGAGTCTGTTCCTCGACGAAGGATCGGATTAAACCAGGAATTAAAGTCGAGGGAGCCAACTAATCATAATGTACATCGAATCCGCAATCATGATTTTAAGCGCAGGAGTAGGCTTTGCGCTTTTTGTAACCTGGCGCAGAACGTTATAAAGGTGTCAATTACACATAATCACCCAAAGGACTATTTTGAAGTCACTGTTATCGAAAAGCTCCGTTTTCAAAACGTTTTCCGTCCACACTGAAACACAAATGAGGCGTTTTCAAGTTCCTCTGGTCTTTAGAAAAGAGCGTTTCAGAACGCATTGCTTAGAGATGACGTACTTCAGTGCTGCAATCATGATACCAATCAAAATCACAAATAACTTGAAACATCAGTTATTATCTTTGTTCTGGAAAAACTTCCACTCACCTCCCCTCCTGACATTTCTCCGTATGGTAACTGACCAAACGAGTACATTTCCCACAGTGTCACGCCATAACTCCACACATCACTCTGATGCGAGAACGTCCCAAAATTGATCGATTCCGGCGCATACCTAAGGGGAAAGTAAACTTCCCAGTTTATCTTTTTTTAAGCCCGAAATTTCCAAGTTACACAAAATCCCTGTTATTCCGCCCCTGCAGAGTAGTTGATTAAAGGCTGGGAGGGGGAGGGGGAGGGGAGGGGAAGGGGAGGGGTGGGGTTAAGTGGATCAATTGTAACTCCAAGACAAGCGCGCGCTTGTGGAGCGAGTCCTGTTAACTCACCATTTTACCGGCCAGCGGCCACCCTGTGAAGCCTTGTAATAATCGCTTCCAGAACCAACAGCACGAGATAGACCAAAGTCACTTATTTTCACCTGAGAGGAGAGATAACAAGAGGCCCGTTAAAGCGCTGGCAAGCATGCACTTAAGCCCTCCAAAAATTCTACTTCTTGATCTCATGATCAGCTGTACTTTATGATTGGGGAATTTCAGCACCGCAGTGCTTAATTACGGATACTAAAAATCAAGAAAGAATTATGATCGTAAATTGCACTAAAAAACCTTTCATACATGACAAAACCTGCCCTTCCGTGCCATGCGTGTTCCTCCCATCCCCTAATGATTTGATTTGGAGACTGAACAAACAGACGTCCGTCTTCGCGCACCCAAAGGTCCGACACGCACCGAATACGAACATATATGTCTGGCGCGATTCTGTTCGCAAATGCTTTATCTCAAAGCGGTATGTGGAAGTACCTTCAGTGAGAGAAGAAAACAATAAAAGAAGAAAAGAACTATCAGGTGAAATCCCAACAGCTACGCAGGCAAAGAATGTATCAGTCGAGTATACCAGTTTACCCGTGGTGATGTGCAATAAGCTGAAAAAAATATGGAAGTTGACTAGCTATAACCACAGACTTCTTAAGGCTGGTTTTCACTAGCGACGGAGTCCGAGTCGTAGTCGGACCTCGTGAAAATCGAAAATCGTAAGTCGTAAGCGGAGTCATAAGATCGACAGAATCGGAGTCGGAAAAATCAGAACGTTTCCCATTTCTTACGATCCCGTTTACGACTCCGGCATATTCACTCAGAAATTTGTGACCCAAAACCACAACTAATCAGTCAGTTACAGGTCCCTTTCTGACCTGTTGCTTGGTAGACATGAGGATGTTCCTTGTCGCTAGGTCCCTATGAACAAAGCGCTTTTTCTCCAGGTACATCATACCCCACGCTATCTGAGCAGCCCACAGTTTAAGGTCCCTTTGAGAAATCTCTGATTGATGGTCGATTAAAAGGTCGAGTAGCGCTCCCATCTGCACTAATTCTTGAACCTGCAAAACAACAAAATAGGTTTGTTCCCGTGCCATAATGAAACACAGGCAAGTAGTGTTTAATTCATTTTTTGTTCGGCTTGGCTTAGTTATGTTTACATAGACTATTCCAAAGACAGAATTTTAAACTTCAGTGATTGTTCTTGCGTGGTACCAAAGCACAAACCAATCACAGACTGAGGAAATGAAAAGTGTACCAGGGTATTTTTACCTCTGAATAGCTGGCTACACACACAAGGAGGCACTAATCATTATTTAGTGTATGCTATGTTTCTTTTCTGAACGCCTTAGCACAATACCTACATTATGTCTGAAGTTTCATGAAAAATAGCAACCTCGTTCCCAGGGTCCCTTGTCTTCCCGCCTTCCTGAAGCGACAATGGGCGACAAAAGTGTTGAGACACTTTGTCATGTGATATATATATGAAATAATTCATATTTGAACTGCGGTTATAGA
>CM042755.1:19885674-19900674 GCA_022496165.2 Catalaphyllia jardinei
CCAATTGCTTAAATTGGAAAATTTACTGCGAGGATCATACTTCACTTACACTTTGTCATATCTGATTACTTAAGGCAAATTTCTTTCCTAATCTCTACAATACTACCCCCTCCCCCCCTTCTCAATGTTGGATTTCCTGTCTCTCGAATTTGCATTTTCCTGTACAACATTGAAAAGGGGGCAGGGGGGTTGGCTCTCAATATAAACCGGATTTGAAATAGAATAAGTGATATGCTGCAATTAGCACTCGATTCAGTCAACTGTCTCAACTACTTTTGTCGCCCATTGTCTGAAGTCTATTTATGTAAATTGTGGCGATTTCCGTTATATATCCAAGCTCTAGCAAGTTTATTTTCACAGAACCGACTAAATGCGTGGTTCAGATTGATTTATTACTAGAGAAAAAGTGACAAGCGTTTTTTTTTTCGGACAAAAATGTCGCTACAAAGATGAACCCTGTCTAACCGTTGATAAATTGATCCATATTTAGCCCTCCAGGTGATGTTTATCGTCACTTTTTCACTTTGAAAGCGTCCAATGAGTGTCTATCTCACCTTTATTTAACGCAATTCTCACTATAACACAATGGCTACAAGTTTTTCTCTATTCCGTTGTCATATTTTGAAGAAAAAAAACAGAAATTGTACTGGTTTTTGGCAAAAATTTCTTTGTCTTACCTCAATACAATGGTTTCCCATTACCGATGACCTCATAATGACGTCACAGTAACGTGTACATATCATTTTGATAGCGCCATTGTACTGAGCACATAAAATTGTATATCATCTGATGGTTTAAGTGCTTTTCAACTTTTACTGGGCGAATTTCCAACGGTTTCCCTTTGGTAAACCATCTGTATAGAAAAGTTAATAATTTATTCTATTTTTTAACGCTTTACCGTTAATAAAACATTGAGAACTCATGATATAAAGCTCAAAAGCATGATAAAACAAGTGATCTTATGTAATTTTGTCTGCTGAACAGAATGCTGTGAACAGAATGCTTCAAACACGTAAGTGTAATACAAAAATGATGCCATGACCCTTGGTAAACTATCGCCAAACCAATAAAAACGAGCGTTCTGAGCCCAAAAAATACTTTTATAACGTAGTGTCTCATTTTAATTCATGTTGTGCAAAGTTGTTTCTTCCTTTTTTCAGTTCCGCTTGGAATAACGATTATTTAATGCAGATAAATGCAGTTTTCTCACCGGTAACCACGAGTAATTACGAGTAACCACGGGTAACCAAATGATAGTTAAAAGGTTAATCTTAATATTTATTACTCAATTCGTGGTTACCCGTGGTTGACCGCGGTTACCCGTTGATTTTCTCGTACAGCGGTCGTTTGAATTACTTCAAGATAGCCTGCTTTGGGAACTACCACCGACAGTTTGTAATCCAACAATTGCTTTATTATTTCATTCCTTCTTCAATGAGAAATAAAGTGGAAATGACCGACACCCTAAATTAACGATGTCACGCACGTGTGTCACGCAAGATTACACTTCCAAAAAAGTTAATAATTTCCTTATTTTTTTTGTACTAATGAGTAAGCTTGCCATAATTTTCCCATGAAAAGAACCCAAATCCTGGAATAAAGCGATGGCCGACATTTCAAATAAGTGCAACACCGGTTACTTGAGCAAAAGCAAGTTTACCGTCGCAGACAATGGGCGACAAAAGTGTTGAGACACATATTCGATTACTTAAGGCAAATTTCTTTCCTAATCTCTACAATACTACCCCCCCCCCCTTCTCAATGTTGGATTTCCCGTCTCTAGAATTTGCCTTTTTCCTGTACAACATTGAAAAGGGGGGAGGGGGGTTGGCTCTCAATATAAACCGGATTTGAAATAGAATAAGTGATATGCTGCAATTAGCACTCGATTCAGTCAACTGTCTCAACTACTTTTGTCGCCCATTGGAGGGAGAGAGATGATGAGAGACCCTGAGAACGAAGTTCCAAAAAAAAAACATTATCGAAGTGGAGTGAAAAGTGGACATGAACATTTATCACTCTTTTGTCTACCATATCATTTTTTTTTTAAATATTTTTTTCTTTTTGGGGGGGTGGGGGGGGGGGTAGGTGTGGGTTAGCGTTGTTGCTTAACAGTTTTGGGTAGCAAATTGCGAAATTCCTACCAAAAGAAATTTATTTAAGTCTCGTTTTCCACAACTTCATAAAAAAACAAACAGTATATAACGGAATACACAACACATTGCAGTTCTTGTTATTTCAAAATTTCGCCCCTTTTTCATGCCAAGCAACCTTAACAGTAGTGACAGGATAAAATTATCAACTGACAGCTTGTAACTGTCATGATTCCTTACCAGGATCAATGGAGGGCCAAGACAAACACCAATGAGTCTCACAATACACGGGTGATCCAGGCCGGACATTATTCGCGCCTCACGTAAGAATTCCTGCAAACAAAAATTTATGTACTACTCTATTGAAATGAAAATTACACTCGGGCCGGGAGCGAAGAAGGACGGCTGTTTTGCAGGCTAAAATTTTCCAAGTTTGTCGTTAGTAATCTGTGCTAATCTTCTCTATCCTTGTTCCTTTTAGTTTATTGTTTTGATATTATCTCACTGGTGTTTTTCTATCTCAGTAAACTATTATTTTAAGGTTTCCTTTAATTTTCAGGTAATTTTTTAAACAAAGACAAGATAACTTTGAATGCCGTGGCTGAGCTCTTCAACCCTCGGACTCCTACCCTCCCCTCCCCCATAGTTTAACAAAGGGGGGGTATGACATTTGACCCGTCATATTGGATCTGCCATCTTGGATTTTACTATTTTCTTAAAAAGTCAAGAAGTGACGGACGTAAAATACAAATTCAAGCCGGAATGCTTTTGGAATGCACAAATTGGTGAATGTTTGGAATTGGATGAAGAAACTGGAAAAAAATTGACCTACATGAAATTTGCGGTTGTCACAGACACATCAAATATAATGTGCACACAATTGACATATCAAAATCACCGCAAAGGATGAATGAATAGCCTGCAGTGCAGGCGTCTTGTTGGGGCGATCTAGTTAGCGTTACAATCTTTAGACCGCCATGTTAGACGATGGGGGATGGGGGAGGGGAAAAATCCTTTCTCTTGCCCATATCTCACCCCCTTGGTAGAACTTTCTTTCTCTCTCCAGTCTTCCACTGCATGAAAAATTCAAGATGGCGACTGAACATTTTACGGTGTGAGTACTTGCCCGAAGAAATCTCAGCAGGCTAATGAATGAATTTCAGTCCCTTAGAGTAAATGGTATTTTCTAAACTTTGTTAACACCTTAGAGGGTGGAACATCCCCCCTTGTATGTCCAAGGGTTAAAAATGGACCAAACAATGTGAATCAATAAAAACCTGTTCCTGTGACAAACAGATGATTTCAGCTCGATTGCATTCTCATTGATTGTGACTTCACGCTAATAATAGCTGAATATTGCTTTCTAAAGATAAGCAGCTTAAAATCCAACCCTGCACCCCCCCAGGCCTTTCTCCAACACACCAGTACCTTCTACATATAGAGCATTTTTACATGACGTCACAGCAGCCATTTTGGTGTTTCAACATATCAAATGAAACGGCAGCCATGTTATGCACCAAACCAATCCTACGAGAGTTGAACTCTTTTCTTGTGCAAACACTTTCTATTGTTCCAATTAATTTGTGCCATGGCTGCTGCCCACGTGAGCAAATATGCTCTATACACTCCAAAGAGCTTTCACCTGTTCTCCATGGGCAATTTTTTCAGGATGTAAAGTTTTCAATGCCACTGGAACCTGTGAATCATCAATTTAATTGAAACTAGTGATTAGCAACTTCCCAATAAAGACCAACACTGTACAACTTTTTTTCTGAAGCAGAAAAAAAGCCAAGATTGGATTAGGTCCAGCCTTGTTCTTGTATGAGCAGCAGTTGGTAATAGAATGTTTGTTATATCAATACTCTAACATGGTTCCGAGGCTTTCAGCACAAACTTCTATATTTGGTGTAAGTTGCTTTCTTTGTATCCAAGTCTCTTTTGGGAATTGAGAGACAAAAGAAACTTTAAAAAATTACCTTTTTGACCCAAAAGCCTTGGAGCCATGTTAGAATATTAAATATTAAACATGGCCTATTGAACTCAGCGTTGAGATTAATACCACTCTCAGAAAAGGGCTGAAATTGAAAGAGACAGACTGCGAGCATACATGTAATTAATACAGAACAGGGTAACAGTGCAAAAGGTGGGTTACTTGCGAACAGGCTTTTACATAAGATTCCTTCAGATAGATTCCTTCAACCAAGTTGAAAATTCTCCTTCACCTTTTTTCCTTTAGGATCCCTCCAGACACCTTTAAGAACAGAGCCAAACTCTCCCTGACCGAGTTCTGCTCCAAGTTCTAGTGACTGCGTTGTTATCATCAGTGTCTGTTGAGATTGCATTGGAGCTGAAAAGAACAAAGTCCAAGAAATTACTGCAATGAGTGATCATCATGTAATTTCTCCTTGAAATCTCTGCACAAAGCAAGGCATGTGGCTGTGCGAATAAAGGAACTGATCTGCAAGGAGGCTTGGGTAAATTGTATTAAGTAATTGTATTGCTACTTAAAATGGTATCTTGTGATATCCATTTCTCATCCATCAAGTCATGACCGTGATGGTGTTTGGATGTCTGATCTTAATTACCATAGATTTTGACACTTCTATTTCTCTGTTTTCACCTTAGTTTACTTTTGATTCCAGGGAAGATATATCGAACACTCAAGGCAGTGTTTACCACATATCTTCAAAAATAATGCAAGTGCAAGAAGTGGCACAAAAAGTCCTTGCACTGCAAGAAAATGTTAGCTGGCTCAAGAAGTGAAAATGTTGTGTTTTGCAGTTTACCTGCAAGAACGTTTTGAAATGCAAGAAGTTGAAAATCTTAGCATGAGCAGCCACAAGAAGTTGTGAATCTAACAACAAAGTGCAAGAAATGTTAACTAAAGGTACAACTGCTTGAAGTTTTGTTTATATCTGATTTAACAGTGCTGTAACAGCGAAAGTGTAAACAAATGTTGCAATGTACCTGTACCTTGTAACTGTGCTGGGACATTTGGCTTTGCTGGACCTGGAGGATTGGGTTGCGCTGGTCTTATTGGACTAGCAGGACTTGTTGGATTAGGTGGGAGAGGTGGTGGTGGTCGCCGTTGTCCTCTTGGGGGTGGGTTTGGAGGAGGAGGGGGTCGAGGGTGTCTATCTTCCAGTTTACTGAAGTTTTCTCCATCATTGATGCCCGGGGCATGAGAGTTCTGTTCACTGATGGATCTCTTCACAGTTGGAGGAGTTGCTTTCCTTGAAGGATTTTGATCAGTATTGAGGGTTTCCTTAGGAGAAACAACATTTTAGAAAAACTGTTAATGCAAAAAGGAAAAACATGGCTATGTATTACTCAGGATATTTTTTATTTCCCAAACCACATACAGAGCAATGGAAGGTGACGTGTCCTAACGGTTAGTGTATGACACCCTGGATCAAGCAGTCTGAGTCCAAGACCAGGCTGGAATCAATGTTTTGTGTTCTTGGGTAAGACACTCTTACAAGGTCTCTCTCTCTACAGGGTCTTTCTCTTTGGGAGTGGTAAGATGAGAGATCCTGGGAACAAGATTGTTGTCATACCTCATTGTGCTCTTCTCTTTTACTCGTTTTTTCCTCTATTTTGACAGTAACAATAGAGTGATTTTACAAAATATTTGTGAAACAGTAACACCAGAGCATTCCACATGACACTAATCCCATTGTTTACTTTCATTAGATTTAGTAATATGCTGTAATTGTTGCTGTTTCACGGCGTAAATAAATTAAGCACTCTAGGTTATAAAGTATGCGTATTGATCGAGTCAAAATGATTGATTTAACGGATGATTAGTGTGATTTATTTAAAAAAATAACATGGACAAATATGAAATCAAACAAAGCATACAATTTCCTGATGTAAACTGAAACAAAACGAGCAATAGAGAGATCTCAGACCATGCGCTTAAATCAAGAACAGCTTTCGCTCCATGCTTCTATGAAATTAAAGAATGCGATCTCACACTATGCGCTTGTCAGCTTAAGGGCAAACAATTCTGACACTTCGAGATTGTAGTTAAGGACGAACAGTTGCCGCTCTCGATAAAGATGGAATACGGCCTGGAAATGGCATACAACGTGACAACATGAACAGAAAGCTCAAATCCAAGTTGACACGCTCGATTTGGATTGGTCGGCGCAGCTGCTATGCGTGACTTCCATGTGATCCAAGGTTCAAATGTTACGCGTGATGCACGTGAGAAAATAGCATTCTTTGCATTCCATGCATATTCGTGGTGGAAGACTCAAGATTTCAGCAAAATCGAGTCAGGGCCAAACCATGTTACTGTGGTGCATGTGTTTGTAAAAGCAACATTGAGATTAGGATTGTGGGCTCCTTTTGTCACCCGCAACAAATACATAGTCTTGATGTAGATGTACATGTACTTACAGCAGAGCCTGATCTTTGTAAAGGGTTTCTTCCAGACACGATTCTGGCCGAGAGTGTATTCAGTGCAGGGGAGCTGATAGCTGGCGTTAAAGGGGGTCGCTTTCTCATAGGAGGCACTGGGATGTTTTGAATAGCAACTGGAGGGTTTCCACCAGGTGGAAGAGCCATTTTGAGAAGAACTGGCAAGCCATCTGCACATCTACTGTAGTGGTCAATGACATGAGGTAGGGTCTCAAATAATGGGCCATCATCAATGTAGAACCATCTGTCAGACTGTGCAATGGAGTGCGATAACATAAAGCTTAACATACCTTAATGTATTACTACACCAGCAAAGTTTTTAATATTATATTAGTAAGAAAAAAGGGGAAAAGTTTAAATAAATGTTTTGGACCTTTACATTTGTAAGTACCTGAATACAGAAATGGGTATGGTGTTACTTTTAATTAGTGTTTGGTCAGGATTAATCAATTAAAAATAAATTGATAAAATTAAGAGCCAAGCCTAAAAGTAGAGCTCCTGATTAAAAAAAGGTGACCTGCTTGAGCCTGTGATCCAATCACAAACCAGTACCTGGACATGCCCAGCAATCAACTAAAAAAAAGATGACAGGTACATGTAATTGCAAGATAACATGCCTCAGTCAACCTATAAGATGGAGTATGGCCGCCATTGAAGGGCACACACCCTTACGATCCCTGGCCAGGCATTTCATTAAAATGTTTTCAGCAGGAGGGAAACTGTTTTTCACCTGTAGGTGGGAGAATCTTTTCGATCTAAGCTTCTTTACAAGAAAAAGTTAAATGCAAAATGGTCAAACCAGTTGACTCTCACAGCTGGCATATAATTTTCCCAGTGCCTGGCCCTCAGTGAACCCCAGCATGCTACTATGGTGGCCATGTTGACCATGACAAAAAAGATGGAGGGTTTTCCATTTCTATGCATGTATGCGGTCTGTTCCTAGAGCATACCTGCCAACTCTCTTAGTTTAACCGGGATCAGTCTCCAAGTTTTTCATTAAATCTCCCGGTCTCTCGGAATGCCTATTGGGTGATTTTCGGAGGTTATTCCCGGACATTGTCTTTAATGAAATTGTCACAATTCCACGATTTTTAGACGTCTCCAGATTTTTGTACTCTGGGGGTTGGCAGGTATGTAGAGGTCCATATGATGCTCCGCTTGGCGGCCCTTTGGGCTGTCAGAGCTCTGCCAAAAATCTTTAGTTATGAACATTTTTATTCAGGCTAAAAACCTACATGTAATCATTGAAAGTGACTTACAAAAAAAATGTCAAACTGGAAAACAGAAAGCCCATTTAGGAAAAAAAACGCAAACATTATTCACCGTAGAATCTGGAAGCTTCTAGAGCACATCACTGTGTGATGCAAGTTATTGTATACTGTATTTACCCATGTATTAGTCGATCCTGTGTATAAGTCGACCCCCAATTTTTGAGGCCAAAAACTAGATTTTCTTGATTTCCAGGTGAGAATTTCTTGGAAAACCTATCTTGTATTTCTCAGAATTTTCTTTCAGCTACTATGGATATAAGAACAAATCACAGCAAGTTTCAACGTCAAGTTTTAAGAAGCTTATTATGGCACGTACATGAGCATTTTACCCAATTTAGCAACACGTACATGTATATGCAAGTTTTTGGACAATAACTTTTAAAAAATCACAAAATCACCACAATGATTTCAAAAGAACCTCTTTCAGTGTGTAGAGATAAAAAGTGGCTTTATAAAGACAGGCAAACATCAAAGTAGCTCAGGACTCTTTCAAAACGACTTGATAAACAAAGCGTGTGTTGGGGAACTTGGTAGCCAAGCCTCAAAATCCGTTGAATACACGTCTCCGTCTTCACTTTCCTGGTCTTCACTCTCTTCATCTGGAGCAGAACCTTCTTCCCACAGCATGTCATCCTCTGTGCCGCCAGCACTTGTTTGTCAGAACAAGCATGCATAACAAACAGAAACAGTATGCTGCCAGGTTACCAAGCAGAGAAGTTTAAAGCATGAAAGATAAAGATGTTTTTTTTCTGGGTGGCTATACAGCTTTATTTACAGCAAAATATTTGTTCTTTATGACAAAATTGCATCAGTGAGTATCTGGAGATTCAGGTTTACATTTAGCGGATAAAATGTTGAATGATGCATTTTAACTTGAAGCTCTTATATAGCGAACATACATTGTAAACTGTGGTGCCGTTTACTATATGTTTGTTTATGATGAAAGACAATTATAATGCTAATTATTTGACTGGCACTTGGATCTCAAGTTTTGACCCATGTATAAGTCGAGAGTGAATTTTTGGGCTGATTTTTAGGTCTTGAAAGGTGGACTTATATATGGGTAAATACAGTACTTACTGTTGCTTCACTCTACAGATCTTAAAGACAGACCTTATAGTTGGCTAGACCAATACATGTACTTAATAGACATACTAACTCATTTTTGCTAATACGTGTGTAACTTACCCTGCTCCGTATTTGATAATGATAAATCTGTGTGCTGACGACCACAGAAAGGACATAGTAGCCATGGTCACGGGTGCTGAGACGTACAAGGAACAGCCCATCGACTAAGCCCCACTTCTGAAAGAGGTTAATAGTTTCCTGAGGGAAAACAGAGCAGAAGATAAATCATTTCCGAATAAAAGGGTTTCATTCACTAAGATTCTTTTGCTCTTGTTATATAATCTGTTAATAGCAGGAATTTGAAGCCCATTTCAAATAAAATGCATGCAAACTGTGACCTCTCACGCGAAAACGTACACTAACGGATATCCGTTCGAACGGCTGAAAGCGTTCGCATACCGTTTGTCATCCGTTCAAGATCAGTAGCAGGCCGTTCAAACGGCTGTGGTTATCCGTTCGAAAAAAATTGATCCGTTCGAACGGCTGCTGGTATCCGTTCGAAAAAAATTGATCCGTTCAAACGGCTGCTGGTATCCGTTCAAAAAAAATTTCATCCATTCGAACGGCTATTGTTATCCATTCGAAAAAAAATTGATCCGTTCGAATGGCTGCTGCTATTCGTTCGAAAACAAAATTGATCTGTATACATAGTATGAAATACACATACCTTTCTATCCAAGTTTTCATGCAACCACATCCTTGGCAAAGTCTTTGGAGCCTGGACTGGATAATTATCAATTATTTCAACTATATGCATGTGGCCATATCTAAGGGCAAGGTCCCTGGGCGTGTCTCCTTCTAACGATCTTGGGTGCAGTGCAGCCCCAAGCTCCAGAAGAATCCTCAAGCACTCAGCATGAGCTCTTAATGCTGCGATATGAAGAGCGACAAATCCAGTCACAGGAGAACGGTCCTGTAGGTCAGCTTGTCCTTTCCTTACAAGTGAAGAGCACACTGCTGCATGACCTCCCTCACAGGCAGCCTGAGAACAATTCAATGATTGAAGTAAATATTCTAGGGTCTCAGTAGTTGGAAAGAAAGAAAAAAGAAAAGGAAAGAAAAGAGAAGAAAAGAAAAGAAACGAAAAAAAAGAAAAGGAAAGGAAAAAAAAAAGAGAAGAGAAGAGAAGAAAGGAAACAAAAAGAGAAGAGAAGAAAAGAAAAAAAGGAAAAGGAAAGAGAAGGGAAGAGAAGAGAATAAAGTAAAGAAAAGAAAAGAAGAGAAAAGAAAAGAAGAGAAAAGAAAAAAGGAGGGATTGTCGACTTCCCTTCCTTGCCTCAGTCCCCTTGATTTTTTCTCATGATCGCCCTCTTTTCTTTTGTTCATCCCCAACTAGACCCAACTAACAAGAGCCTGGAACAGTTTAATGGCCAAAAAGGGAGAGAAAAGTATCAAGTAATTTACTACAAAAAGGAGAATAACATGTAAGTAGCTAGCAATGAATTGGCAGACATTATAAAAGATATACATGTAGAGCACGATTTCTCTCTGAATTGTATGACAACAATATTTATGATTACTAAAATTAGTTTTTGAGCTAAAAAATATCTTTAAATGTTTTGGGTCACAATATTGGTAGAATTTTCCATACGCAGAAACAGTAGGAAAGCAAATGGAAGTTGAAAGTGAAGAGTGATCATTGCAGTAAATTTTCCAATTTAAGCAATTGGAAAGAAGCCTGAAAAAAATCAGGGCTTCAACAGGATTCGAACCTGTGACCTCTGCGATACTGGTATGATCATGCTCTACCAACTGAGCTATGAAGCCACACATTGGGAGCGAGGTCAATTTATTGAGTTCATATCTTCCCGTGCAGTGAAATGATGTGAAGTATATATGAAATAATTCATATTTGTACTGCAGTTATAGATGAAAGTGAAGAGTGATCATTGCAGTAAATTCTCCAATTTAAGCAAATGGAAAGGAGAAGCCTGAAAAAATCAGGGCTTAAACAGGATTCGAACACCTGACCTCCATGATACTGGTGTGATGCTGTATCAATTGAGCTATGAAGCCACACATTGGGAGCGAGGTCAATTTATTGAGTTCATATCTTCCCTTGCAGTGAAATGATGTGAGGTATATATGATATAATTCATACTGTCATTATAGATAAAAGTGAAGAGTGATCATTGCAGTAAATTTTCCAATTTGAGGACATTCGTGCCCAAAACTTCCCACGCACAGACTGCAGGTAGAAAATGATAAGATTAGATTACAAAATTAATGTAAAAAAAATCGAGGGTCACCAAACTCGTTTTGAAGATAAGAGATAGCACAGACCATAGCATTTCTAGGATTTCCAGTCACTCGAGGCGATTCTGGCCAGATTCATCACTACCGGCATATATTTAAGTTGAAGAATCATATTTAAATTATCTGTGTTTAACACAGCATATACAGGCCTATTTGATAGATCTTTGCTACACACAGTGTGTCATTAGATCAGGTAGAAAAAGCCTTAAAAATGCAAGTTCTAAGTCACGCACACCTGTATCAATGTACCAATTCGACCCTACTTGAATAGTTTACATGTATAAGAACTAATTAAAACTTCCCACGTACAGATTTTTTTGTTTTTTTACTATAATGGAAAGAATCAGAAAAGGAAGTGATCTGCGAAAAAAAGTGGGGGTCACTGAGCATCCAACAAAAATATTTGCACCTCTGCATGGCAGAGGGAGGTCAGTTTATTGAGTTCCCAATGTGTGGCTTCATAGCTCAGTTGGTAGAGCATCGCACCGGTATCGCGGAGGTCACAGGTTCGAATCCCAATGAAGCCCTGGTTTTTTCAGGTTTCTTCTTTCCAATTGCTCAAATTAGAAAATTAACTGTGACGATCACTCTTCACTTTCATCTATAACCGCAGTACAAATATGAATTATTTCATATATAGCTCACATCATTTCACAAAATGGAAGTTATTAAAGTGTATGTAATGGACATGCAGATGCCTTAGGTATATAGTTATAAACGTTGTAACTGAATATCTGAAGTTGGTAGCACACCAATTAGGTGACAGATACATGTAGGTGGAACAGAAAACCAATTAGAATAGTGAAGTTTGTTGGCCTACCAAATGCACTAGCAAACAATACATATTAAAACTATCAGCTGGAGCTCAGAGTTATTTCTATTCTGACAGTACTGCATGCAGTACACTGTGAGATAGAGATTCCCTTCTCTTTCTGCTCATTGCGAGATGAGAGGAAACCTTTGCACACAAGTGCTTGATGGTCTGATCAGCCACCACCCACAACCAGGGAGAACTAAATAAAAAAATACTGTTTTTTTGACAATTTTTAACCAGTTTAATAACTTATACATGGCAGCTAGGGTTCAAAACGCTGTTGGCCTTTTTTGTTACTCAGTACTTCGTCCGACTCTACAAAGTTTGTCTAAGAACCCAATAGTGGAAAAGTCAGAATTCAAGTCATTTGCCACAATTAAACCAAAAAAAATAATAATAATGATAAAAAATAATAATAATGATAAAAAATGATAGTGTGAACACATTTCCCATGAAATAGCATGACACAGGAGACATGCTGACGTAGTTCACGCACGTACAATAGGAAATCAAGTGAATGTGAGCAGAGATTTTCTAGCTATTGACTATCACCAAGCACAGAAAGCGAAGAGAATCTCTTCCATGGTTAAGGTTCACTGAATTTTAATACCTTGAGATTTGGTCACATATTTAACATAACTTCTGATCTGAAATGACTTCTTAACCTTAAAAATTCCAAAATGCGTTACTTGGGGTAAGATGAGCTATTTCTTAAATAGCTTATCTTAAGGGTAAGGTATAAAGACTCATTGATTCCGCATGTGAATTTTCTCAGTCTTCCATAGAACCCACAAGTCGATTCAGTGTGAATTTCAGCCAGGACAATCGCTAACAGCTCTACGAGGAAACTCGATTCTTGGTAATTAGCTTTCAAAGTGGTCATTTTTACCTGCAACGGCGTGTTCCCACTATCGTCTTTACACTTAGTGTCCGCACCATGTTTTAACAAGAGCAAAACAATGTCTTGATACCCTCGAAACGCAGCTTCGTGGAGTGGTGTTACTCCCTGTTCATTTCTTGTGCTCACATCGGATTGATTTCCTCCAGTCAATAAACCCAACACTAAATTAAGATTCCCCTCTGCACACGCAAGATGAAGAGCAGTTGTCACTCCATGTTTTCTACACGACGTAGGGGGCGGATTCCCCTTGCAAAACTGCGAAAGTCTGATGGGGAGCCCGTCAGCTTGCTCTGTGTAGTACTCAATAAGTGAATCCAGCCCTTCAAAAATGGGACCATCATCTATGGAATAATAAATACCTCCGCGACATTGAATCTGGAAATGAAGCGCTTGATTCCCGTGCCATAGTGACAAAACAAAGTTGTCTTCAGCGCCAGCTTTGTTTCTTACAAGGAATAGCCCCTCTTGCCGACCATTTTGGAACAAGATATCGATGGCTTGCTCACGAGTGATCCGCCCGTGATACCAGCTACAACCGTTCAGAGTGGCAGACATGTTTCGCTCTGTTCCAACCATTTAGGAGCTGGGTCATTCCGTGCGCACTAATTCCAGCATTGAATATATTGGTAGCCCATGAACGTAGCATATTAGCAAACCGGACGAAGAAAGATTAATCCTCATTCATTCGACACTCAATCATAGAAACGAGGTTGGGTTACATATTTGTTTACCGAGTCAAAGACGAAGTGCAACAGAGATTTAATTGTGCGATTTTCTTCATGAGGGTAGTCCACGGGGATAATTGGTTTCAGATGGGGTAACTAAATGTGAGAGAATCTGGCGTAAATGATTTCAACAAAAGTTTTTGGAAGTCCATAGCCGTTATCAAGTCATGCAGCGATCCTTCCACTTCTGATCACTTCTCCCCTCCCCTCCCCCCTCCTAAATCACCATCACCCAATCAGCTGGAATTTTTTGAGATTCCTTAACCATCTGGTTGAACTTTACTTTTAGGAAGTATAACCTAAAAGAAATTCTTTGTTTCAAAAGTTGTTACGCGAGAAATAAATTTTGAAGTCTGCTTCAATGATTTCCTTCAATCAGTTTGTTATTCTGTTATTTCGTCTGGTTATTCGTCTGTTATTCCGCTCAAGGTTCATGCCGGTAGCATGAATCAGCGGTATCTGAGGAAGGGAATGCGTGACATGAGGATCGTTACCATGGAAACCAAGCTAAATCAAAATGGTGGACAGACTTGAATGAGCGGGGTTTCGCCAAAAGCAGCAAACGATAAGCTTCTCAGTCTCTTATTTCAAGCACGATGTCTTCTGCGGGTACAGTAAAGAAACCTGCACCAGTCATCCGTACCGTGGTGCCTGGAAATCGAACACTTGAGGAAATTTACGAAGAAGAAGCTCGTGAGATCGTAGACGAAGCAATTGACAATGCTCGGCGAAGATTGTCGGCGTACGCCATTGGGGCGAAGGAATCAGACGTTCCTGATGTTAAAGATGACGAACCCACAATAGATCCTGAGACTGGTTATGAGATACCCAATATCAAATGGATGACTGCTGAAAACTTCACAGTGGCTGGAGGGTTAGAAAAGGTTGAAGAATTTATCCAGGTAAGTTCATTATTTGTACCTATTACAATTTATCATTATGGTAGGATGAAACTAAACATAAGAAAAGAATATGAGGAAAATGGGAAAAGTATTTAAGATAGAAGTAGCCATTGCAATGGCGCATCCAGGCCTTGAGCTAAGGGGGAAAGGGGGGGGGGGGTTGATTTACTTACCCTGCTGACCTTTCTCCCTTCTCTCACTTCTTCTTTTTTTACCCAAAATAAGGGGGGCGTGGCCTGTGCCCCTGGCCCTCCCCTAGATCCGCAACTTCATTGGAGGCCTGCAAGTGCATTTGTGAGACCTCACCCTTATCATATGCATACAGTTGCAGTTCCATATTGGGCGAGTCACCACAAGTCATAAGTTATATAAGAGATGATAATAAGTAATGAAAAAAAGGGATAGCTTAATAGAAACTAAGCTAGAAATCATAATAATCAAATTCACAGTATATGCTATCTCAAAAAAGTTAATTAGATTTCTTC
>CM042755.1:19903174-19908174 GCA_022496165.2 Catalaphyllia jardinei
AAAATCTTGACTGCAGGGCTGCATACATTAGGGAGTTTTAGCAAACCACGACGGCTACGGCGAGGAAAGCGTCAACAAACAAAAGGTTTAATGAGTAAAACAATAGCTGTGCACGTGCGTTTTAAATCTTGGTCGTCATTGCTAAAACTCCCTATGGGAGCGGACGTTGCCTTGTAAAAAATGAATTTATATTTTACGTTCGAATGTCGCTACTGTGAAAATCTTTTCAGTGCGCCTATCGGTGTAAAAACTTGCTCAGCCTAAACATGCACCGACAGCGTTCAATTCCAAAAGAAGATGCGACAAATTAGCCATTGCGGTTCCCGTTCTCCACAATACATTGAAATTAGTCATTTCATGTTGTTGTTTTGCAGAGGACGGCAAAGAAATGTACCAAGATTTAAAACGCACGTGCACAGCTATTGTTTTACTCATTAAACCTTTTGTTTGTTGACGCTTTCCTCGCCGTAGCCGTCGTGGTTTGCTAAAACTCCCTAATCTCTCAGATTTGCTTTTAAGGCAGCTGAACCATCTATAACCATACATGCAGCTATTTTTTTGCAGAAATAGATACCTCAGTTTAAATCTTGAGTTATCCTGTGCTTATGTTTCTTTCCTATTGTTAGACCTGGGAAAACAAGGTTTCGTGAAAAGTGGTTAAAGGATATCATAGAGAGCAAGATTCGACTGATGGACTCAGTGAAATTCTAATCCAGTGATCAGAAGATCTGCAGCTCATTTCATGTAGCAGTCTGGAAATACTATTTTATGGTAAACGTCTACAGAAAACCAGAATTTTGAGATACAAACAGCTACTTAGGAGCATTTTGTTTTCTTCATTAGCTCAACAGATATTCATTGTATGTAAATAAATCTGTCGAGAAGCAATTGTAATCCAAGTAAAAAACGCTTGTAACATACTGATTTTTTTATTTAGGTTTTGTAAACCGGGTTTGGTGCATTAAAGAGACACAGCTGTTTCGGATTTTAGAATCAGGATTTAAAATACACAAGATCAAGAATAGAATGTGCAAAATTTGATGTACATCTTTTAGAAAAGGCTAAAACGTAGTGGTCAATTGCAGTTTGTTAATCTCTTTCTTAATTTTTTGAATCACAAGCTTTTGTTTTAAAACTTCATTTTATTTGGAAACTATCTCGACGAGAGAACCATCTAAACGACATCAATTCTCTTCTACCAACAGTATCTACAATAAACCTCTCTCAATTGCAGTATACTTACTCTACCTAAATGTCTGAAACAGGATAGCTAAATGTTTTCTTTGATAATAGAGTAAAGAACAATATTTACTGTAAACAAAGTATTGAGGTACACATAGCAAACCTTTCACAGGAGGCAATTAACATGGACCAGAATAACTGGCTTTTTTTAGAATCATAAATTGTCTCCAGCAGGTCTCTGAGGTTCTCAAGTTTTTCCCACATGTTCTCATCCAAGTCTTGTTGTAAAATGGTGAAAGAAAAGGCGTACCAACAAGGAAAAAATTAAAATATAAGCACTGGACAGTTTACTCAGTTGACAAAAAAAGGCAACACTCATAGTGAAGATTCTCCCGTGGTTTCAGTCTAGCTATGTGTCAATGCAGGACTGTGTTCTAAAAACTTGTTACTAACTCTGTTACAGAATTCATATATGAAATTCCCATGTGTAATAAAACAACTGCAATAAAATTATTTTTATCAAACAATTTAAGAGTTACGCGTTTGTTCTACTCGGCCTCTTCCCGCATTTCTCAATGAGCCCACAAAGTATTGTGTCCTCACAAGACTTAACGTCGACACAATCTTTGCCTCCTGTACAAAACTGAGCCTGCAAAGCATACGGATCTAGGGGAGAGGTCTGGTTTTCTCGGTACTTCCTGGCTTACCTAGTTCACCTGTTGCATGTTATAGCTGGTTCAACTGCTGGTTAATCTGCTCCTTGGATCACATGCTTGTTCATCTGGCTCGCCTACTGGCCTACTTAATTTACGGGCTTCAACGGGCTGGCTTATTCACCCTGCAAATACACTTGGCTAACTTGCTTGGTTCTAAACGGCATGTACTAAAACGAGGAACAGCGGAACACCGGTACACCCCGGAAAAACCCTGGAACACCGAATTTGACGGTGTCGTTGTTTTTTATTTCCCATTAAAAACCGTGTAAAAAATAAAATGTCAATGTTATTTGTTTACCCACGTACACTTTGTAACGAGCTCTAAGCTCTTTGGTTATTCGAGGCTTAACAAATTTTAGAAAACGGTTCTAAGAAAGCACGCGCGCTGATTGGTTAAAAATCGTGTTTGTATAAAGGCGGCGAAATACGAGATACAAAAACCCGCAACTTGTCGCGCAACATTGTTTCGTTGCAAGTTTTCGTTAATGTTTGCCGTTTTTCACCTTGCGTGATCAACTTGACTCGCAACAAAAACATTTGTTGCGGGTTGAAGAAATGCGGCGCGCTGATTGGATGATTTGCAGGGCACGAGCAAATTTGTTGCGCGACAAGTTGTGAGTTTGATGAAAAACGAGCAACAAAGCCAAAATTTGTTGTTCAAAGTAGACCCGCGCTCTACTTTTCGCAACAACTTTCTTCAACCCGCAACAAATGTTTTTTGTTGCGTGACAAGTTGATCACACAAGGTAAAAAACGGGAAACATTGACGAATACTTGCAACGAAACAATGTTGCGCGACAAGTTGAGGGTTTTTGTATCTCGTATTTCGCCGCCTTAATTAGATGCAGACACAGAACTAGCGCACGCTGTCGACCTAGTGATGGCGCGAGCAAAAAGAATTTACATTTTAATAATCAAAGTTAACAAGTTGTTTTCCTTTTTCTCGTCGAGGTGTTTTCTAAAAGAAATAGAAAACATGCACTCCGTGTTCCTATCGAGTTATAGGAACACTCGTGAAAGTTTGGGAGAACTCGAGAAAGCTGTGGAAACACTCGCCTCCTCTTGCTCCCACAGCATTTCTCGTTCTCCCAAACTCCCACTGGTGTTTCTATAACTCGAAAGAAACACGGTACATGTTTTCTATTTCTTAAACATTGACATTTTATTTTTTTACATGGCCAATGATCGGAAAACAGAACAACACCGTCAAATTCGGTGTTCCGTGGTTTTTCGGCTGCTCCGGTGTTCCGGGGTGTTACGGTGTTCCTGGTTTTAGTACATGGCCTTGTAAACACAGTTCATTGTTTACTTGCCAGTTAAACTAGTTCACTTTCTGATTATTTTAGTTCACCTGCTAATTCATTAATGGATCACTTGGTTCACTTGCTAACTCACATAGCTCTCTTACTTGCTTGCTTACTTTGTCTACTTGCTTCCTTCCTTATTTTACATGACGCATTATACTTTGTAAACTTGCATGTTCACTTGGTTTTATTTTGGTGGCCTTGTTAGTTCACTTCATTTTTGACCTGGTTCACTTAACTTTTCCATTCGATTAATCTCCTGGTTTCCTTGCAGGTTCACATGTTGCGGATCACCTGTTGATTCACCTTGTTGAGTTTTATTGCTGCTTGCGGCTCCCTTGGGTCACTGAGCTGCTGCCAGTTTAACTTGGTTTCCTTGCTGCCGGGTTCACTAGAAACTTCATTTATACCGGCTTGACGTTTCATTTGTTTCAGTCTTCAGTGCCGTTGCACTCGTTCACTGACTAGATCACTTCAAGTTGTGTTCACTTTTCCAACTTGCATATCCTATTGCTTCATGTGGTTCGATATGCTGGTTCAGTTGGGGAACTTCCTGGTTTCCTTGATGTACATGATTTGCTGGTTATTTGTCACTTTGGAGACCCGTTTGGAGTTCCGTTACTGCAAGTGCTAGTTCACCTCCCTAACTTGCCGGTACAATTGGTTCACTTGTTGGCTCGCTTCGTTTGCCTGTTGATTCCCCCTTTTTGGTCATTGTGTGGTGCACCTTGTATAGATTTTTTTATCATTTTCTATGCTTATTCACTTGACCTTCTGGTTCAGTTCCTTTGCTTGCAGATTCAGTTGTACTACTTGCTAGTTCACTCGGGCTACTGTACTTGGTTCCCGTGTTGAGTTGCTGCTTCACTTGATGGTTCCCTTCTTCTATTTTCTAGTTCACTTGCTGGTTTGCCTGCATGGTTCGTGGCACCTGGGCTCCTGATGCTAGGTATCTTGGTTCGTATGCTGTTTCACTTTTCTGCAGGTTCACTTTGTTCATGCAGTTCACTTTGTTTCATTTGCTTGCTACATTTGCTGGATTTTCTGGGCTTATACTTTGTTGGCTTACCTTGACTACTTCTTTCACTTGCTGCATGTTCGGTGAAAAAATAAGACTTGCCTCAAGTCGACCTTTGCTTAATCCTTCGCTCGACGAGTCTGCACGACGTTAAGTTTTTAAGATAATATCGTGATTTCTAAAGCCCTCTTTATAAAAAGTGCTGTGGTGCAGGGAGATCGCATGTTATCCTTAGCATTGTAATCTGCTGTTAGGCGGGGTGGAGAGGGGGAGGGAGCGGTTAGACACGGGATTTTCATGTTTTCAAGGACACCAGGGTCAAATTCTCACTGTCCGTATTGTATTTAGTAAGTGTCAAAATTCCATTCCTTAAGGCCATGTTACACGAGGCAATTTTTCTCCCAACTTGCAACGCAACAAACGTTGCGTCGTAAGTGCCATAAAAAAATTCAGGTGTAACACCCCAATTTGCAACTGCAATTGTTGCGTTGCAAGTTGCAAGAAAAGTAGAACGACCCTCTACTTTTCGCAACATTGCGAGACAAGTTGCTTGCGTGTAACATTCCCTCTGCAACTTGAAAGGTTTTTTATTGCTTCTGGCAGAGACATTACTTTCATGTCAAATTTCCAACCTTGGATCAGCACTTATGAAAATCCCCTGATCAAGAAAACCTACCGAGTCAATTTTCCCAACATTATTCTTTCCATCGGTATGCCCTATCGATTGTCTGAAGAAATAAAAACAAAAACAATCTTTCTTTTTGGGGGGAATTTCGTTTT
>CM042755.1:19913174-19930529 GCA_022496165.2 Catalaphyllia jardinei
AGTGCACTGCGCCACTTTTTACCAGAGTGCACTGCGGCGTCGCGAACTAGACGAAGATGTCACGCCGTCTTCTCGTGGGGATTCCAGTGAAAAGGTTTTTAAAAAAAGTGGTTATGGTTTGCTCTGATTTACCTGTAAAAAGATGTGAAGGAGATCGTAGTTGACTTTCATAACTCTTGAGTTTTTTCTTGATGTAGTATGTGAAAGTTTGTAAATTCAGACGTCTTTTGAAATTAGCATGTGGTTTCCCAGCCGCAGTCTGGCTAGTCGTTGGTGTAATTCTTAAATGAAGAGAAATCGTCGTTACCAATGGTTGTAGAAAAATATAAACAAACGGAAACAGTAGAACACGCTAATTTTATAAATGTTGCGATCTATTTCTTTACATCTAAACCGATGAATTCAGGCTAAAGCTTGCGGAGCATTTTCACAAATTGCGACGGACGCGTCCTCGGCAAGGTCTGTCAACATTGTAAAGACATTTAATGTGTACCAGTACATAATTTATTAGCTCAATTTCTGCTCCTACAATTTCCACATCGATTTTCACGATCTGGTTAAAAGGAAGCTCAGTGATGTGGTTCGTTTTATGTCCAGACATATATGTAGATCACTGTGCTTTTTTTGTCACGATCCTCAATTAATATTGACACCTCGCTATCGATGTGTCATAACACTTGTATCCAAGGACTGATCCCTCACGATTTGACACTACTTTGAGAAATAAATGTTAAATGCACAAGTCTTGCAACGCGCTGCTATAGATGAGTCACTGCGTATAAAATACGTCACTATCAACAGAATGTTCCTCAGCATTATTATCTTTTAGATAGCCTAGTACATATTCTTTTTAAATCCTGATTATGTTGCTGCTCACTTGGTACGCTCGCTCCGCAGCAATTAGGCTGGGACGCAAATAACGCAGTGGGATTGGTAAGAGTTCTTGTGTTTTGGAAGTTCCCCTGCGTTTTTTGCGTCCCACATAATTTATTCCGTACCATGTGACCGAATTCTGCAAAGGCCCTATTATTATCAATAGGCCCTTGGCAGGATCCAGTCACATGGTACGGAATAAATTACACTGGGACGCAAATGACACAGTGGGACTTCCAAGACAAAGGAACTCTTACCAGTCCAGCGTGACTTTTCTTTGTCTTGGAAGTCCCACTGCGTCATTTGCGTCCCAGGGTAATTTATTCCGTACCATGTGACTGGATCCTGCAAAGAGCCTATTGTTCGGTATGGAAACTACAACACAACAAGATCTCTTCTAGCGCAAAATTCAGCGTCCCATTGTCCTCGACGCCTGGCCCCACTGATCAATCCTGTTTTTATTTTAAAATAAGCTAAGGTCGACGTTCTAGACACTATCCACACTGCGCTGGAGGAATTTGAGAACGGAGACTTCACTCTGAAAACACATCAAATGTTTTCCGTCCACACTGCGCTGGAGGAATTTGAAAACGGAGGCTTCACTCTGAAAACGCATCAAATGTTTTCCATCCACACTACGCTGGAGGAATTTGAAAACGGAGGCTTCACTCTGAAAACACATCAAATATTTTCCGTCCACACTACGCTGGAGGAATTTGAAAACGGAACAATCACGGGTTATTTTTGATTTGCGTTTGAGGAAGACTCGTTCAGGGAAATCGCGTGATTATCGTGCAGCTGTCGTTTTCAAAATGGTTTCCGTCCACGCTTCAACGAAACGCCGGCGTCTTCAAATTTTTCCCGGTTTGAAGAGCGTTTTCGAAAAGCTCCGTTTTCGTGACAGATTAGTGGGGATGGTAGACCTAACCGTAGAGATAAAGCTGCGTTTTCAAATTTATCCGCCATCCGGCGTAACCTGTGGATACATCATGTCGAATTGATTTTTTTCAATTCGGGTGTAGCCAACAGAGCTAAGAATTTAGTCAGAAAACGGGCTCAGCTGAGCTCTAGATTTGGTATAAACATTATTAGTATAAATTTACCGTAGTCTATTGTGAATCCGTGAATATGATTGGCTAAATTACTGTTTTCTATCTGCTGATAGTCAACAGTTACGCATCAGCGCACATCACGTTTGAACCTCATGTAACGTAATAAAACAGTTCTTTTCTACGCGTTACTTGACATTTTTTTCCCTTTGTATGCAATGAGACTACGGTAAATTTATACTAAAACAATTAGACTACTCGCCCTCGTTTTCTACGAGCGACTATCTGCTCGTAGAAAACTTGGGCTCGTAGTCTAATTGTTAAATACAAACACGCGTGGAAGTTTGGGAGAACGAGAAATGCTGTGGGAACACGAGCCACAGGCGAGTGTTTCCACAGCTTTTTCGAGTTATCCTAAACTTTCACGAGTGTTTGTATAACTCGATAGAAACATGGAGTACATGTCTTCTATTTCTTTTAGAAAACACCTCGACGAGAAAAAGGAAAACAACTTGTTAACTTTGATTATCAAAATGTAAATTCTCTTTGCTCGCGCCATCACTACGTCAACAGCGCGCGCTTGTTCTGTGTCCACATCGAGTTATACAAACACGATTTTTAACCAATCAGCGCGCGTGCTTTCTTAGGACTGTTTTCTACACTAGTTTATTACATAAATGTACAGAGGACGACTTTAAAACACGCTTTAAAAATATTTTGCTTTCTTATATTCATTCCAAATATTAAATAATTTCAATTGACATTTTCTTGTCACAATTATCCAATTGTGCGCTGTTGAAACACGTGTTAAATAGAATAAAATGGGATAAAATGGAATAAAATAAAGCTAATTCAGTCTTTATGAATGTCTTAAAGAGCCCATTTTCTGCTCCGACCCAGAAGATTCATTCTCGACTCTAAGTATTCCTCACAGTGCTTCGCACGTTCCATCCCCAACTCAGTAAATAATCACATTGTATCTTTTACAAGTAGCACTTAACAGTGCCAAAACACAGAGTACCGCTCAAGTTTAGTGCTAACCATATGGAAAGAGAGCTCAGAGGACCAGGTGACGAGCCAATGAAATTGTTACACCACATGAAGTGTACCAGTACATCGATCGCAACAGTCATACGTCACTCGGAAATTTCTGGTGGAGAACCGACTTTGATAATCATGTCCCATGTATTGTTGAGACATTCTTTTCATTACACCTCTTAGTTGCTGTTCTTCAGCTTGCAGGTCCACATCACTGGACAAAACCTGGAAAAAAGACATGCAATGGAATCATGACTAAATTGAATGAAATTGTATGCCACAAAACATTATTTGGCACGGTAATAGAGAGGGGGGGGGGGGGGGGGGGGGGGGCTGTTCTTTCTGCGGATTGAATGCTAATCTGGGTGAGAGTCTTGAAAATTTCTCACTCAAAATGGTGACTCAAAGGGTTTCATAATTTAAGTCTTCAGCCCTGGCAGAGTTGCAGTGATATCTTCAACTTGACAAAGTAGAAGAACCTTAAATACATCTAAATGCCAGATCACCTCGCGCAGTGCAGTAACATGAATGGAGGTGAAGTGATCATTGGGGAATAATTACCATACTAGTTTTACCTGTAAAGCCAGTTTTTCAGCAGATGTTGGCTCCATCTGCAGCTGTTCCCTTGTTTCCTGTGACGCATGTGTTAATAACAGTGATGTCTCTGCCAATGTGAAGGCTGGCAAAACATTCTGCGCAACGTCCAAGGTTTCCTTAGCTAAAGAGCTATTTATGGAAGCCATTTCCAAGATGCTGTGTTCATTTGAACCTTTGGTGTGTACTGGAGACCTGGATGAATCTTGATATTTACCACTTGTACTCTTTAACATTGAATACACGGACTGAATTAACCTGAAATTATGTTTCGTTACCATTACTTCATAGCAAAAATTATGAGTACTCAAACATAATTCTCCACCAATGCAAAGTTAATAGTCAGAGGAAGGATAATCCTACAAGCCAGAATCACAATTTTAAAATACTGGCTTCCATCATACAAATTGGTCCCCAACCTGTGCTATAAAGCCTAATACACCCATCATGTAGTTTAATAAGAATAATACCTAGCATTAATGACAAAGTAGAAGCATGATAACCATGCCCATGCCATGAGGGTCATTGTGTTACAAGACACTGAATGCATACAAGACACTGAATGTATAAACCAAAGTGGTTTAATGCAATTTAAGTGCTGAAGGTTTTCTCAGCGTTACTTGAGCCATTTTTGCTCTGGCAACTAACACTAACATCTTGGCACACATTCATAATGTGCACTACTGAGTCTTGGAAAAACTGTTACACGTAGTGGTAAGCCACATTAACAATGTACACAAAGGACTTGGCTACTAGACACAAAAATACATAAAAGACTATGATATTTTTATAGTCAGCAAAGTATTCCACAGTTGCTCTACCTTGCCCTTGTAAGACTGTGAAGATTATCATCATAAATTATTTGCCTTACTAAAATAAAAGAGGAGTAATAAAATTTACAATAATGGTGAGGAGACCACAAGAAACCACTAGGCTTATAACAGAGGCCACTTTGGCTGTCATTAATAAATAGAAAGTGCGTAAGTGCGGCTTGTTCAGTTCATGATTTTATAGATAAAAACTACAACATTTTTGTCTTGAAGGTGAAAAAGCTAGATGAAGAAGTAATTGATATTGGGAGAGAGTTCTAGATTTTGGGACCCTGGTAAAGGATTGTAAATTGCTTAACTTATAAGATTTGTTTGACAAGAATGAGATCGATAGTGGTTGGCTTTACTGACCTCTTTGTTTGAGTGAGGTACTGCTGAAGCTGACTTCGCTCATCCAGTAATCTCTGTATAGCACTCTGAGCCTGCCTGAATTTGGTGTAAAGGGTTACCTTCCAACTGGACAGCTCATCTGACATCATTCTAAAGTGATAAAAATACACCGTGAGTCATTATTATACCCTGTATTTTATGCTTTGTTGGTTAACTTTGACATGACTGCACTTAAATTAAACAGCCATGTGATGTAAACTGGCATCATATGACACTTACACTCACAACTTGCTTCTGTCAGGTGTTAAAACTACACTGTTCAGGGAATGTATGGTGGGGTAATGAGTACTGGACAAACATACCACAAAGTCACCGCCAACGAGGCATGTTGTGCCAAGTTGTCTATAATTATCTCGCATCCAACAAGCCCAAGTGGAAGAACTGTTTTATTAAAAACGCCTTCGAAATATAGAAATTAAAATAACATAAAAATAGAAATAAAAATGCCCCCCAAAAATTATGCATGCCAATCACTTACCATGATATTACTTCTAGAGCATTGTATAATTAGCAATTATTAATGAGGCTGAGTCGGATACGAAAAATTCTGCAGATGAAGGAGGGTGTTATCCACCAAGGCTGGCTCAAGGCCGGGATGGATAACACCTTCCAGGATCTGCAGAATTCTTCATATCCTACGGAAGCCAATATTCAATAACAATATTGCATTATTATAATTCATTCAAAATATTTTCCCATTCTTAAAGGAGCTTCACCATTCCACTCTTAATGCTTTTCTGCTCACCAAAAATAACACAACCTCCTCCCCTGTTTCTTCAGTCAACGGTTCAATAACCTGCAGTGGGCTGCACTTTTGATGTCATTTTGACATCATTGGTTCAATATGACATTTCTTTTAACTTCTTTTTTTTTCAAATGTGAGAAAGTTCTTTCCTAATTGGGTTAACAGCAGCTGGTTATGATGAATTATGCGTGTAGTTTTAACCAATCTGAAATGGGGAAATAATTTGAATTATAACATGATGGCTAAGCCTGTGAATTGCAATACCCAATAACCCACATTGAATAAAAGTGATTCCTAAGAGAGGTTCTATACAGAAACAGTAGTTAAAGGACTGCAGTAGTATGTCAGCCACTGGGCTTGTCAAGACGTTTTGTTTCAGTTGCCATTTCTGTTTACAATAACAGACTTTACCTGCTTGCAAGGAATTTTGTCCTCCATACATCACACTCAATTTCTAATCTGTCTGATTCTTCTGAGTATTCCTCGCACAATTTTTTCCAGTGATTAAGTTCCACAGTTTGCTGAACATTTCTGTTGACTAAGTCCTCCAACCTTGAGCATTTTATGATAAAGAAACAAAATGACTGCACTGTCTATTAAAATGAGGCACATTTGTTAACACACTAATTGATACAAGTTTATTTTTGCATGCAAAATACAAGACTTCAATCCCATATTTTTCTTGTCTAACTTTAGTGTAATGAGTGAAACCGCACACATAATGGCAAATTTTGCAAACAGCCAAAGACTTCCTGTGCACGGCATTTCAGACATTCATTGCTTACCACATTTTTTTCAGATAATCTACTAGGAAGAATTTTACATCAGTTCTTTTACAAAAAGGCCATATTTCGGCTGGATATTATGGTTTTAACGTAAATATCTTGTTCACATTTCAAGCAGTCAAAAATCTCTGTATGCTCATGGCAGTTATCTGCAGTGGGTTTTGGGCTGTTTTGTAACTTTTGGGGGGATTTTGGGGTAAATATAGTGGGGATAAGGATAAGGATAAGTAACATTGATGAAAACAGGAAATTTGGAAGATTTGATATTGTTACATAATTAGAATTTGAAGTTAAAAATTGGTAGACGTACACCAAACAGATGTCCACCAACCTGGAGTGGTGTTCCAAAACTTTTTTCCCTTTTAATCCCACTTTAAACTTTCTAAAGTTTCTCTTAAATTAAAGTGCCTATGAACTAAAAAATAATTGCTGCTTATTTGAAAGGTTTTTCAAAGTAAAGAACAACAGTGTTTTTCTTTTTTGGAATATCGTTTTTTGTTTTAGAGATATTTTCTTTTTTGTATTATGCAAATGAGGGAAGTGATGATGTCATAGTTCCATTCAAAACAGTACAACACTCAATCAAGAATATCTCTAGAAATATTAAAGCAGTGTTCTTTAAGCTTGGAACCAGAAATGTACATCAAAAAAGAAACAAAATTACAGCCAGGGCTTTCATTAAGCACCGACGGCCAACGAAACTCGTCGCCTACTTTGTCCATAAAAGTCTGCTCTTTTCACCCAAAAATTAAAGTAATATAAGAGAAATGCATTTAAAACTGGTTGATACAGTCGGTTACTCTACTCAAACCAGCTGCCTACTTCAAGTGTTATTGAAAGCCCTGTACAGCTGTCACTCTGTTTCCATGACAACAGTTATGCTGCTGGCCCTGTTTTAATTACAATTAAAATTCCCAGATTTCATCTTACACAAGGATCATCATCTCCTTCTAACAATCTAATGGGGAGAGTTAAGACAATATGGGAACCATGTCTGTTCCGAGGAAGACCCCCTGTCCCACTCAAAAAGGTTGCAAACAGGAATATTTGGTTTTTCACAGAAAGAGACTTGCCATGGCAACAATATAGTGCCATTTTGTTTCTTTTGTGATGTTAATTTCTGGTGCCAAGTTTGAAGATCACTGCTCTAATATTTCTGAAGATATTTTTAATTCAGTATTTTATCGTTTTAGTGGAACTATTTATGACGTCATCACTTTTCTCATTTGCATAATAAAAAAAACATGAATATCGCTGAAACGAAACAAGATGTTCCAAAAAGGAAAATGCCAATCTTCTTTACTTTGAAAAGCTTTTCAAAGAAGCAGCAATTATTGTTTACTTCATAGGCACTTTAAGGTTAGGTCCCCTTTAGAGAGGTCAATTTATTTTTTAACTTAAATCTGTATTTAAATTTTAAACAGATCACCTGTTGCCAATGTCTTCTCCAACTGATGCCACTAACAACCTCTTTATCTCAGCATTTACCTGAGTGTGCAAAGAGAATAGAGTTTATCAATTTACTGCTGAGAAATTCTATAAACAGGGTCCTACATGCAAGTCTGTGTTATGGCAAGTTTCCCTTGTAGTAATATGCACTTTGCATATCTTAATTACAGTATAAAACAGACGAATTCAAAGAAAACTTCTCACATTAAAAAAAAAGAAAACAGAGATATTCTAAAATTTTCAAGATGTTTCTCCAGCTGTTCAAAAGAAAGAATCCAATAGAGACATTTGTTTACACAGTACATGGTGCAGTCTAACGTGACAGCGACAATCTGATAACTATGTTATATCTAAACCTTTGTCTGGACACCCAGCTGCACCGTAAGTTTTGTCTTCTCTTCAGCTAGCTTTGAATTGTGTTCCTCAAGATCGCAGATGACTTTCTGGCTGTCAATAAACTCAGCTGTCTGTTCCACTACAGTTGACTTAGAAAGACCTTCTCCAAAGCCTAGATCTACTGCAGGCGGGGCTAACGAAACAAGATGATCATTGGCACTCAGTGATAATCCCAACTGACTGTTCAATAGCGGAAGTTCAGTTCCTTGAAGAAGAAGATTTGTTGAATTCTGTCGCTGAATACTGGTAGGTTTAGTGTGTCCTTCGTTGTTTAACTGTAGCCTTTCCGTTCTAGTTGTAGCAGTTACACTATCCTCCTGTAATTGAGTAGCTTGAATAAATCTGGGGGAAATACTAGTTAATTCTTTTCCTTGCTGCCTTTGAACCTGAGTGTGAATGCTACTGTGGTTGGCATCAAAGATCTTTGGATGAGCACCAGTTCTTAATCCTGTTGAAGCATTGGAAGCATAGTTTGGCAAGGTTTGCCTTTCAACAGGAGGAATTAATAACTTGTTAATTCTTTGCGGTGAGTCACTCTCTTGACTAGCCTCGGAGCTGCTTCCATCACTAGAATTGCTTGATGAAAATTCCATGCCATCTCCACTGGATCGAGGTAGTTTACTATAATCCACTGAAAAATTTAAAAATATTGTCACTGGTCAGTCATGTGATAGCACACCAAATCTACTGAACTGATAACAACCAAGAGTACTAGTTTCTTAGACATACCTTAAAATTAATACAAAACACACCTTAATATCATAATTATCCAAGGAATCTTATAACAAATAAGATTCATATGATAATAAATATATAACTTGTTTGAGGCATTCCTACCTTCCGGGGCACCAGAAATTGTCAAAAACCCAGGATGTGCATACCGGTATCCGGTTGTTTCGCCAACGAGTGGTTTTGCCAACGTCCTGTTCGTCAACATCTTAGGTCAATTCGCCAACATCCTAAGTCGTTTCGCGAACGAGACGTGGCGAAACGACTGGTTGGCAAAAACGAGTTGTTGGTGAAATGACCATAATTCTGCATGCCCATGGAAAGGGTGGGTGGGTGGGTGGTGATGTCTCTATTTGACTGATACATTAAAATATATTACCATACACCCAAACAAAAGAGCCCTGGGTAAACTTGAACCAGAAAGTTTACATTATAATCCATACCTGCCAACTTTTTCTGAGATATAAGCATGATATTTTTATCCTGGGAATGCTTACCCAGCGATCATACCCTCCATCCCTTTATTTAGACGCGGGGAAGTAGGGCATGACACATTTACTTGTCGGATCATATGTTCAAAAACCAGATTCTGTTCTTTTCTCTGATTGGCCGAGAAACAATACTTATGATTTGCTGTCTTCTAATTAGCTGTCATATTTCAATGAGACTTTGGCCAGAAGCTGGTCAGAAAACCGAATGGTAGAGACGAAGCGAGTTTTTACGAGGACATACAAGTTTTCTTTGGTGTGAGTTGAAGCCCAGATGAAGGCAGAGTGTTCAGGTGAAGATATTTTGGCCGTTCTCTCAGCGGGTTTCTTAAAAACCACAAAGGTGTTGAAATGCTTCAGAACTGTTTACAAAATGAAAACGGCGATATATTTCCTCGCTTGGCTCTTAGGTAGCCCTCGATCTAGTTCTTGTTATTATCCTTAGGCTGCTATAGATCCACTCCAAGAATTTTCATGGAGCTATTCAACAGTTTTTAAATTGCTCGCACAGTCTTGCATTGACTTTCACGATAATGATCTACAGTTCATGACAAAGAGTGGAGCAATTAACAACTTGGAGTACAGAATGCATGGCAAGTTGTCACAGACATGCAATGCATGGTTTATTTTTACCGAGCGCCACCTCACCATGCTTCCGAACACATTTGTTTTTCAAAACAAGGGGACGTTTTCATGCATGTATATATGTAATTGTACAAATTATATTCAGCAAACATTTCCTGCGCCTCGTGGAAATATAATGATTTGACTTCTGCTGAATCCTGGTTGGCTTGTAAATGACAGTTCAACCACACCTTAGTTTACTTTTAAATTAGGGGGCGGTTGGCGGCTGGTCTAATAAATGTATCAGGCGTTATTTTTTTCCCTCTCCCTCTCAAAAAAAATGCCTGATCGCAGGTTAGGGAATGCTGGGATTTTTGAAGACGACACGATCATTTCCGAGAAGAAGTCAGAAGAAGTTCGAAGTCTTCAGAAGAAGCCCGAAGTCTTCCAGCGACGCCTGAAGTCTTCTGAAGTCTTAAGACGTGAAAAAAAAAAAACGCTCCCAGTGCTTTTCACTTCAAAAATCAGAGATCGCGAGGAAGGTATTGTCATTTATTCATTTTTCACATGGTTTTCGTTCCTTACATGGGTCTGAGTTAAAATATTTTTGAAAATTGTGTCAAGCAAGACGGCAACAACTCAAATTTTTCAATCTGGTGTGAGAAATTGGCCCGCAAGCGTGAGCCGGCGTGAGATCGAAATTTTCAACCCGCAGGCGTGAGAGTTGGCAGGTATAATAATCCAATTGGATGAAAATGAAATTGCAGTCTTAACGCACCTGAAACATGTTCAGCATCCTTTTCTCGTCTGTGTGACAAAGACCTACAGTAGTGGAAATGTAATATAAAAGAATATGTTATGTGGCTAAATATAATTTAGGCTAAGTTAGACTCTAACTAATGCAGTCAGTGGTTTCCCCCTTTACAGTACGTGACCTGCGGGGTGGCCTTCTAGGGAGTTGCAGGGCGTTTCTGCGGCTTGTTTTTGTGCAGTGTTGCTTTTGATCTTTGCTCTCTGCTAGCGAATCTTTGCAGATTCTAGCCCCTTCCCATCCCTCCTGTTTCCTTGGTGACCTCTAGGTAAGTATGGGTCAGGTAAGTTGTTTCCACTGATTTTTCAGTGTGACGGTGCCAGTTAGCGGCTGCGTGTTGGGGTGGTTCCCGCGTCCAGGGTTGCCTTGGATACCTCCCCTTTGGCTTATGGCTTTTGCTCCCCGCTAACCTGCTAGACACCAGTTCCCAAGCTCATCTATTTGTGATGAGTTTAAGTAACAGAAAATAAAATTAGGTAACAGGAATCGAATTGAAGTATACTATACTATAAACCTTCAAATCGAACAAAGCTCCTAGCAATCGTACTCACCTTTCCATTTCTAAGGGATGCGGCTCAAACAACTTCGCCATATTTGTAAAAGTCAGTCAGGTCTGTCAGGAATATCAAAACACGACTGAAAACTGCGAAGACTAGAAAAAGTCTTAGGATACCAAATAATTTAGTCCCAATCGAAACCAATTATCTAATTTTACATTAAATGAGTAATATAAGTAACTGCAAACACAAACCTTAGAAGATCTCAGGAACTCAGTTGCAAGGTTACATTGCCAACGTCTACGCCAACGAAAATAAATAGCGCAAAATTGTAAACTGGAAATGATGTAGTTCCTGGGTGATGGCTCGTAATCGGGGACGTTTAAAACTCAAAGTAAACAAGCCACGATCCTTTATATCTCCTAAGCTTAAAAATTGGTAAATATTGTAAAAAGGAGCAAACTAGCACTAGAATTGAAAAGCGACTAAAAAAATTGCTGAGTTCGTCGTCACGTCCGCCATGTTTTTATGGAACAATCCCAGCATTCAATTCGCATTTCAGCTAGTTAACTCGGTGAGGAGGGGACGGTAAGGGACTGAAGAGATTGTCATGAAAAAAAAAAGATTTCCTTTCCCGTTAAACAGCATTTAAATAATCTTAATCTAATTGTGAAGCGAAAATAATTACTACAACATGGATTTGCTCTTACCAGAGTTTTCCAGTTTTCGTGTAACATTTTAGCGAGTTGCTCACTTAAAATTACCCCTCCTGAGAGAGTGGGAACCCGCCAGACAAGTGCGGGTAAACAGATTTCATACCATGAGGGCCTGGGTATGAGTCCGTGTATTATGGGATTAACAGCACAAAACCCATATAATCAGAAAGAGCACAATGAGCTTTACAAAATCCTTAAGTTTCGTGTTAATTGGGCCAATATTGAACTTCAAACTCTAGAAAGGGCCAACGGACAAGTCAAAAGTACCGGAACCTGGTAGCCTTCTGATCAGCAAATGCAAACTGCAAAGGCTTGAAAAAACTGAACTCAGAAAGGCTGACCGTACGGTTGGGGTTAACTGTATATAATTTCCAAAATTTCGTCAGGCACGGCCTGACTTCTTCAGGGAATGTTTAGAACTTAGAAAAGACTACAATTTAAACAACAAAACGCCATGTATGTATGTATGTATGTATGGATTGCCAGACACTTGTCCGGAAATCCATACATTTCTTTGCAAATTTTTAAGTTTTTGAATGGCTGTATCTTGTTCAATATTGGTCAATTAAAACGAAACTTAAGGATTTTGTAAAGCTCATTGTGCTCTTTCTGAATATACGGGTCCTGTGTTGTTAATCCCATAATACACGGACTTGTACCCAGGCCCCCACCGTATGAAATCCGGCAATGTATCCCGTACGCGCTTTGTTTGAAAAATGGTGCGTTACACCCGCTGGAAATTAGGTTAAAAATTGCCTCAAATTAGCTCAATAACAAACCTGTTTCATGGCATCCGGGTACAGGGCTAATGGCTACAAGCTGCGAAGGAAATCTGCAAAGGATTCTGTTGGAGAGGAACGGGAGATTTCAAATTCTCAGGACGTTGCCACCGAGGGCAATGAAATCGACAGCGATTTGCCCGTTCCTAAGTTGTCGTTTACAGTCGCATCTGTCGTTGTTTTCTGTGTCTCTGTACTGAGTTATTTTAATTCATGCAAAGGTGATTTTGTCTTTGATGATTCCGAAGCAATTGAGGGTAACAAGGACTTGAATCCCGACATCCCGCTTGGAAAATTATTTCTTCATGACTTCTGGGGTACGAACATCAGTTCAAACACAAGCCACAAGAGCTATCGACCCCTCACAATATTGACGTTTCGATTCAATTACTGGTTGGCAGGAGGACTTAAACCCTGGGGATTTCATCTCCTCAATGTCATACTTCACGCTGCGGTGTCCGTTTTGTGTTTGCAACTTTTTTCTATCCTTGTCAGTTGCAGAAATAAAATCACATTTTATTATGATAACGCGACAAGAAGAACTCGATTTCCAGCGCCCAAGGCTAGTTTTGTTTGCGCCCTTCTGTTTGCAGTTCATCCAATTCACACAGAAAGCGTAAGTATAAAAATTTCCTCTGTTCCTTTAACGTTACGTTAATTTTATATCCTTGACCTTGGATCCGGAAAAGTTTGGTGATTTTGACAGCTGATGATTTATTAAATATGCTATTTTGTCCAGTGTTAAGTATTTTGCTGGTAGGTTTACTGAATTTGACTACCCAACGTTATTATTTTTTAATAGTTTCAAATAGTTTTTGGTTTATTACATTACTTCCTTTTTTTCTAGTGCTTCAAGGGGAGAATGTTTTTGTACTTTAGTCTCTTTTATAAATTCAAACCTATTTATTATTCTAGTAATTCAATTATCATTAGTACAGTTACTTGTTCATAAAACTTTTTGGTCAATATCAGAAAATTTTCGAATTTTGTCAATATTGATAGTTTGCATCCAATCTCCAGATATTTAAATTCCAAACATCCAATCTCCAGATATTTAAATTCAAAACATGATGGTGGTTTAGAGTGTATTTATGAGCTGTAAAATAGTTTTGAACACAGACACCAAATAACTTTTTATTAGCCTTGCAACCTCATGTGATTGATTTAATTATGTTCATTAATAATTTTCACAAAATTAAAATCAAAATATTTATGAGCTCTGCTATGATTTATTGCCACCAGGCAATTAGTTATGGGAATAGCAAAGTTAATGTTTTTGTTTACTGTAAACATGACTATTATATGCCCTCTCCAATTTATTTATTTAAATCTGACATCCAATTGCTATTGCAAATTACTTCATAATTTGTGATTGGCGAGGAAAGGCCAATAATTAGCTTTATTATATAGATACGAGTGTTTTACTGGAAAATACACCACTCATAGAATTCATACGAAACTACATCCAGGACTCGAGTGGCATATTTTATGAAACAAAGCAAGTCAGGAATAAATGTAAGAACTTTTTATTAATGTTTTAAAAAGGAAAAAGAAAAAAATAAACACTCACCAGATTTCTGTTACAAGGTTGCTGTGATTAGAAATAGGACTGAAGTGACATGGCTTGACAATTTACAACTGACACACCAAAATTTCCACTGATAATTATTAAGTTAAGGCCTGAAGTTTTTCTTGGAGAATACTTTACAAAATAAGATAATTTTGAGATTAGAATGGGTACTTTGTGTCCTTGCCTGGATGACTGGGGTATTTTCTATCTTATTTTGTCTTTTTAGGTTTCAGGTTTGGTTGGTAGGGCTGATCTTTTGGGTGCGCTCTTTTTTATTCTCTCATTTATGTGTTATGTAAGATGCTGTGACATTGGTGAGTATTTCTTAAATAGTTTAATGGCTGTTAAGTTTAATTGTAGGTTAACTCTGCATACATGTATGTACAGCAAGTGCCCCATCAGTCCAGAGCTTATCCCAGTTTCTGCAGTATGAAGCAACTAGGAGTATTTCCTCTCCTCCCTGGATGGGATGCTAGTCCATTGCAAGGTTACCCCGAGTATTAAATTTGCCAGTACCCATTTATACACCTGAGTGGAAAGAGACACTGCAAGTCAGTAAAGTGTTGTCCAGGGTCGGTAAAGCAATTTTTAGTGAACCTGTATCTGAAACAGAGAGGTGTATAGAGGGAACCTCTGTGTACTAAGAGTATATGAATAAAACACCTCTGTCATCATAAAGTTTGAGATTTCACTGCGGCTTTTCGGGTGCGAAAACTTTTCGGGACCTTTGAGAAACAGGCCCCAGGACTTAAACCTGGATCACTCAACCCAGAGTCAGGTGCACCAACCATGAGCCACTGCGTCTCTCTGTAAGTTGTGCTTACTTTTAGCATCAAGAATAGCCAACTAACTGATGAATAACCGATTGTTAAAATTCCAAGTTAATATTTTGGTCCCTAGTTCTTTTCCTTTTTATTATTTAGAAGTTGCTGTACAAGTCAAAGACATTTAAACTACATGTAGTTTGTTTTATTGAACTGTGCACTTATCATGTCAATGTGCATTGAAAGTTATCGAGTGAGGGTTTTCCTAAATAGCCTGGTGTCAAGGAATACTGGAAATCTAGTTTCATGGATTCCTTGCCAGCAGAATTTCACAGAATGCATTTTGAACTGAGTGTTTACCTTCAAGCTTAATATTTGATTTGGCTATGGTCAACAATTTCAGCCTTTACTGCTTGATAAAATGGAATAAACATGAACAGTTGTAAACAGCAGTGTTATAGACTCGTAACTTAGAGATTCCAGTTTCAAATAACAATTCTGTAAGGTCTGTAACTGCAAGGTTTTCACATGTAGTTTGTCATTCATCTGCTACAACATGTAAATTTACATTTGTAAGACCATTTAGAAAACAGTCCTAAGAAAGCACGCGCGCTGATTGGTTAAAAATCCTGTTTGTATAACTCGATGTAGACACAGAACTAGCGCGCGCTGTTGACGTAGTGATGGCGCGAGCAAAGAGAATTTACATTTTGATAATCAAAGTTAACAAGTTGTTTTCCTTTTTCTCATCATGGTGTTTTCTAAAAGAAATAGAAAACATGTACTGCGTGTTTGTATCGAGTTATACAAACACTCTTGAAAGTTTGGGAGAACTCGAAAAAGCTGTGGAAACACTCGCCTGTGGCTCATGATCCCACAGCATTTCTCGTTCTCCCAAACTTCCACTCGTGTTTGTATAACTCGATACAAACACGGTACATGTTTTCTATTCCTTAAGTAGCAGCCTGTATGAAAATTTTCTGCATGAAAATTTATTACGAGATTAATTATGAAGGTTTTGTTCTATGAGTAGATTGTGATGAGGGTGGACCTCCTGTTAAGTTGCCATGGAAACCTCTCATGTTAAGCATGGTACTTTGCTGTGTAGCGATGCTTTGTAAGGAACAAGGGATAACTGTTTTGGTAAATGTTCATTCTCTACTGATATTGATTAGCTTAGTGTATGGTCCGAAAACCTGACATTCAGTTTGTAAAAATGAACTTGCAAAGGGACTGCATGTATTTGGTGGTAGTGATCAACACATAGTCCTTGTTATGTATTTAAGGCAGAATGTAATTGTAACTACAACATTTTGCTACTTAAATAAACTGGCATAATTATCAAGGATATTATTTTAATGTTAACCTTTTAACCTTCTCTAGGACAAATTTTAGTATTGTTAACTTGTTTTATCTTGTCATTCTATCATTACCTCTTGTGGCTGGGGGCAACAGAGATTGGGTTAGATTTACATGTATAAACGAATGTCTTGTCAAAGTAGAATGAAGAATTTTACTCCTTTTTAAGAATTTTACTTCTTTTTAAATTTTTGCTAAGTTGAGCAAATCTGAGAATAAAATTGTTGTAATATCATTTAAAGTATTCTACAATACAGTATACCTCATTTGTTTAATCCAGTGATTGTCTCTTTCTTCCTTGCAGGGAATCTGTTGTGCATATGACATTATAGTAGTCTGTGAAATTGATCCACTACTGCTGTTAAGAAAAATCTTTGCAAAAGAGAGCAAGAATGGAGGTTTAAAAGTATGTTGCTCTAGATTTGCTTACATAAATTGTGTGCAAAAACCCATGGCCAGTAACTAATGTGCCAATGTTTACTCAGCATTAGTAGGCTTGCAATGTGTGAAAAGGGCTTCAGCAACATAACTCCCTGCACACATTACTTACCTATTATTCTATAAGCAGTAGACAGCTAATATCATAGGTATGCAATGTGTAAAAAGGGTTTCAGCTACAGAACACTCCACACACATTGCTCATCTATGATTCTATAAGCAGTAAACAGTTAGCATCATAGGTCTGCAATGTGTTCAAAGGGCTTCAGCTACATAACTCTCTGCATGCATTGCTTACCCATGATTTTATAATCAATAAACAGCTAGAATCATAAGTGACTACAATGCGTAAAAAGGGCCTCAGCTACACAACTCTCTGCACGCATTGCTTACCTATGATTCTATAATCAGTAAACAGCTAGCATCATAGGTCTGCAATGTGTAAAAAGGGCTTCAGCTACATAACTCTCTGCATGCATTGCTTACCTATG
>CM042755.1:19930539-19945539 GCA_022496165.2 Catalaphyllia jardinei
CATAACTCTCTGCATGCATTGCTTACCTATGATTCTATTAGTATAATCAGTAAGCAGCTACAGTAGTATCATAGGCCTGAAATGTGTAAAAAAGGCTTCAGCTACATAACTCTCTGCCTGCATTGCTTACCTATGATTCTGACCAGTAACTGTAGTCAAGTACTAGAGAACTAGATTTTGCCCGTGTTTTCACGAGAGATGTTTACCTTGGTTTTGTTTTTACTTTACTGAAGTAAAGTTTTTAGTCATGTAAACACAGTAATAAACCTCGGTAAATGGCGGCAAAATCAAAAGTAAGCCAAGCTAGGTTTGTCGACAGTTGAATGCCTCATCAGGCATGGTTTAGCTCAGTAATCGACGGTAACCGAGGAAAGGCAGACGTTGTTGCGACATCTTGGAAGGAAGTGTTCACGCGTTCAGCGTGTAAGAGAAAGATTCCTTCTGATAAAAGTAGACTTCAAGTCCACGGGCAAAGAGGCAAAAGTAACTCATGTTTGTGCCAAAAAAATCCGGAACTGCAGTTTCCCTTTCATCGTCAAGTACTGTAAATGTTTCTTTCTGTTGGAAGTCCACTAGCTCGGTAGCGGTGTACAGGCAGGCGCAACTAAAAGAAGACCTACCCCAGAGAGAGAGAGAAAAAAATCATAATCGAAGTCTATGGAGAAGAAATTAAATTGTCAGAGCGGCCCTGAATAAGAAGTACCCTTAAACGTTTACGTAGCCCGTGCTCCGCGGGAGATGCCGTTTCAGGTGGTTTGCAGGAAGAGGCTCGGCAAGATATCAAAATTTTCTTGCCACTATTCATCTACAGAGCTTTACATTTAAGGAGGATTTGGGTCGACATCACCACCTGCAAATTGACGACCTGCGTTCGGCATTGGAGTCAGAAAATTTATAATTTTCAATAGTTTCTGTGCAACATTGCAGCACTTGCTTTCCCAGAAAGCCTCAAAGCGCCCGTTGTATGCGGCCTACTTCAGTTAATTAGTTCCTGTGTAAACAGCGTCTTTAATGACTGCGATTTAGTTACGAAACCTCCGTAAATAGTAACCATATAGTAAACCTCTCTTGTGAAAACCATGCATTGTATTGTCCTGTAATTGAGTTAAGCAGCTGTTCTTGTGTGAGGTCAGGACTAATGCCAACCCTATGAGATGAACTTGTCCTAGAGTACAAATTAAACTAGAAAATAATCATTGTGATTTATTTTTGAAATCATGTCAGTTATATGCTTTGTTTTGTTGCAGCATAAAAACGAGCCACCTCTATGGATAAAGCCTCTCTTTTGTCGGCAAATTGTCCTGTTTATCACTGGCATTGTTCTCCTGTCTGGTCGCTGGCACATCATGGGCTCCTCGCCTCCAGTATTTCAACTTGTCGATAATCCTGCATCATTTGAAGAGTCTCTTATTATCAGGGTAAGCAGTGCTCAGTTCACATAAACAAGCTTGAAAAGCTGTTTCATTTTCCCCTTTCACTCCCAGCAGAGGCCAAATTCTCAAAAAAGAACCCAATGACGGATCTAGACCTAAAGTGGGGGGGGGGGGGGGGGGGGGGGGGGGGGGGGGAGGGGGGTTTGTATTTACTTGCCCTACTGGGTTTTCTCCCTTCGGTCATTTCTCCTTTTTTTACCCAAAATAATGAGCCCCCCCAGGGCCCCTCCCCTAGATCCGCCACTGGAACCCTAACTGTTGAAAAACAAACAACCCCAAATAGACGCATTAATGCAGCAAACGCAAATGCGTTAATGCAGCAGCTTATAAATTGTGTGGTGAGACACTAGTATTTCATATACAGACAAAACTTAAAATCAGCCTGTACAGTGTAATAAGCTGTACCACCTGAAACTATTGGTCAAACGCGGAGGGGAATTCTGATTGGTTTTCTCGGCAGTCCAAATTTTGCATTACCGTCAAGACCGACAGCGCATCAAATGATTTCAGTGAATTAAGGTATTTAAAACATGAACGTGCCTGCATTTCAGTTAAAACACACATTCCTTAACTTTTGGGGACACTTTCAGCTGAACGTTCATGAAAGCGACCTGAAAAACGAAAATAAATTCTTAACTTTGTCGTTTAATCCATTTTGGGGAATGTTGGTCTCTTTTCTTTTTGGTAAGTTTCTCAGAGTTTATTGGGACCTCTTCTGCAGCTGGGTCTAGCAACTTGCAAGTAAGAAAGCTCGTGGTTAGACTAAATATCAGTTCCTCAACAGTGGTTAGCTCTTACTAATCAGTGTAACAGTTACAAAACCGTTAACCCTTTCAGACACCTGTATCCCGCTTAATAAAACACAAAATGGCGAAATAACGAAATGGCACTGAGAGTGAGAGTCGATGTGGGATACGGGTGTCTGTTAAGGGTTAACGGTTTTATAACCGTTACACTGATTATTGAGAGCTAACTACTGTTGAGGCACTGATATTTAGTCTAACCTGAGCACTATTTCGGTTAACTACAGGTTCATTTCGTCATTTGCCCACTACGGACCTGATGCCAGTTCAGTAACATCGATGAGTTAGCTTTGTGTAAGTTGTATTTGCTTATCTTTAAAGGTCATCAACTATAACTACCTTTACGCACTCAATGCCTGGCTTCTAATCGTTCCACAATGGCTGTGTTTTGATTGGTCAATGGGATGCGTGCCGTTAATCAAATCGTTCTTTGATCTGCGCATGCTCTGTGTTGTTGGTATGTGGACAGTGTTGCTCGCACTTCTCGCCTACTGCGTGTGTGGAAAAAGTTTGCAAACAAAACGGTATGGTTTAATTTTGAGTACTTTGGGGTTTATTGTTCCTAGACAGGTTGTTAGTGTATAAGCTAATCTGGGTTTAGAGCGTTTTTAATCGAGTGTCGTCAAACTGAAACCAAAGTCATCGCTTTAACCAGTTGCAAAGGACATAACAGTCCAATGAACCAATCAAAACACAAAGATAAGTTACCTGTAGCTGATGCTTACGCAAAGCGCGGGAAAACATGTGCGAGCTTGTGCGAGCGAGTCACGATTTGTTTGTTTTTTCGCGCCTTTCTTAAACCAATCGTTAAAAGGCTGGTTTTAATTGGCAATAAGCAAAAGCCGACATACTCAGACTCAGAAAGATGTTCATAATTAGCGCCTTTGGTCACAAATTTCCCAGCAAAAGTCGCTAATTATCAACATCTTGAGCCTGGTTTTCACCTGCGACACAACCGCAAGTGCAATTGCAAGCGCAAACACAATAATTGTTATTTCACCGTCAAAACGGCCTTGACGCAGGCATGAACACAAGCGCAAGCACATTCACAAGGATCAATTTTGCCTTTTTCTTGTAGTTGCGCTAATGCTTGCGTTTGCGCTGCAACAAGTGAAGACGAAATACTGCTCAGGCATAACACAAGCACGAGGATATTTACCACCCGTGGTTATGTTTGGCCAATGAAAACACTGGATCCAGATTGCTTCGCGCCTAAACAGATTTCCAGAATGGCGGGAGGTGATTTTGCTTGAATGTGGTTGTGCTTGTGTTTGCGTCGCTAGTAAATAAATGCAAAACAAAACCAATACAACTTACTCAACAAAAGAAACGCAGGATCTCAAATGGCATAACTGTAGCTCACCCAGCTATTTAAGAGCTTCAATAAAAACGTTGCTTGTTCATCTTCCTGAAGCACAATCCTTTACGATAACTTGCTTACATTTTTTTTGTTTTAGGATTTTGACCATGGGTCTTGCCTTAGTTGTTGTTCCGTTCCTTCCAGCATCGAATATCTTCTTCACTGTTGGTTTTGTTGTGGCAGAAAGAGTGCTTTATCTCTCAAGTATTGGGTCTTGTCTCGTCACTGTACTCGGGTTTACTTTACTGAGCAAAAAACGCCTGGTAAAGAAGGTGAGCAATGCTCTTATTGCCTAAAGTTTCCGTTTATTTTGCAAGTTCGTCTTTAGCTGAGATTAATGGACCGCGAAATTAGCTCCTTCCAAAACAACCAACCAACCAAACAAGAAAGCAAAACTAACTTGATGGGAGATGTTGTAGAGACGAGACTACAAGGTGGTATGGAAACCTTGTGATGAACTATCAATGTTCATTTTGTAAAGGAAAGTTTATTTTTTAACTTGCAATCCTTTAAATGTGAGTTGTAATGCAAATGTGTTTTTTTCTGTCCCTCTAGGTATTAGGGTTTGGTATCGGCTTGCTTATAGCTTTGTACATGGCTCGAACAATACAGGTAAGGAAAAAAGAAATGACGGACCTCCCCAACACTATCGGTCGATATGTCGACTGAGTGTCGGTCGACATGTCGGCAGATACTCGGTCGATATGTCGACCGATACTCAGCCGATACTCAGCCAATACTCAGCCGATACTCTCTCCTCCGCAGAGGTTCAAGCGTTCGTTATATCAATCCGCTGTGCGAAGTGTACCGCAGGCGCAAGGTCGAATGGATCGATCAGGCGGAGAACCTCTGCCAGATGTATGTCGATTTCTCGTACATCCTTGTCGTTTTCTCGTACATCGATGGATTTCTCGACTTCGGCTAAATTTGACAGCTTGAAACTCACAGAAACCTATTGCTAATTATGTGGCTACAGTTTGCATTTGTTTTTTTGAAGTGTAATTTCATATTTTCTAAGAAACGGAGCAAAGTGTTTTACTTTAAATTTCCCACGTAAAGATTTTTTTCAAAACTTTGACTGCAGGTAGAAAATGATAAAATTATTAAGAACGTGAAAAAAATCGGGGGTCACCGAGCTCGTTTTGAAGATAAGGCGTAGCACAGACCATAGCATTTCTAGGATTTCCAGTCATTCGAGGCGACTCTGGCCGGATTTATGACTGTCGGCATATATTTAAGTTGAAGAATCATATCTAAGTTATGTGTGAGTAACAGAGCATATAAATATATCTTATTAGACGTTTTGTCGCTGAGTATTTTTACGAGTTGTGCCGTATTTGGCGAGCCCGTAGGGCGAGTCAAAATACAAACAACGAGTTAAAATTCTCAGCGATACTACACAACAAAACTTCTAATAAGAGATTTATTATGCAACACGTCGAATTGTTATATCCGTGTGGGCAAATTTCGCGGATAATTATTTACGGGGAATGCGTGACAGAATTATGCGAAGCGGGACGGAATTGGCGCGGGAAATCCAGCTAAGTGATTGGTCAACAGTAACAGACCCGTCTAACCGGTCCTCTGGAGTACAAATACCGCGTGATATTTGTACTCGTTTTAGGCGTTATTTGTACTCTACGAAGTGCAGTTGGATAATAAATAGGCCTATTTGATAGATCTTTGCTACATATGTCATGAAATCAGCTAAAATTAGCCGTAAAAACTACAACTTCTAAGTCACGCACACCTGTAACCATGTCCCAATTCGACCCTATTTGAATCACGGTATATGAGAAATGATGAAACTTCCCACGTACAGATTTTTTTTAGTATAATGGAAAGAATCAGAAAAGGAAGTGACCTGCCAAAAAAAAGTGGGTGTCACCAAGCATCCAACAAAAATATTCGCACACAAAGTTAACGCAAAGGTCATCAGCTCTTATATTTTGTTGAGTTTTCGACTCGGTGCGCGCGCTTGTAAATGACGTGGCACGCTCGCGACCAACGAATAGCGTGCGCACTGGAGATGTGCAGTAGCAATGGGCACGAACGTCCTTCAATACACAAGATCCGAAATTACTAAATATATTTTTAACAGTACATCAAAACTGTCGACGTGCTCCTTTTCTTTTCCACAGACGACTTTCGTTTAAAGTGGACTAAATCTAACATTTCACATCTGTTTGTTGTTTTCTTCTTTAGAGATCATCTGAATGGATAGATGAGGACACTTTATTTACTTCCGGAATGTCCGTTTGTCCGCTCAATGCTAAGGTAAAGGAAACATCTTATTTTTGATACAAATTGCATTCTTGATCATTGCTGTTGATGACTCAAATGTTTTTTGCGTCTACCTTGGCAATGATAGTAAAGAAGAAATTTAATCGTGGGTTTCGTTAAATTTCTATGATGGCATTCGCCGTGATTAAAGCGCTGTCCAAACGGGAAATCTCTCGGCGACAAAACACTGTTTGGTGACCAAACATTTTCCCGTTTGGACTCCTTGTTAAATCGTGGTTGATGAAATTCGAACGACGTCAAGCATTTGATAGAAATATTTCAACACATTTCGTTCGTTCATACATGGTTGATACCACTTGGTCACTCTGTACAACAGCAGAAAGTGTGGTCACCTGACAAGAATATTGCTTGACTCGTGTTTGGTCGCGAATTATTTCCCGTTCGGACAGGGTTTAACCGTGATCTGTGAGTCTCTTGCCTGCTATTCAAAAGCAACCTTCTCAGCCTAAACTTACTGATATGAAACACAAAGCTAGGAAGGTTCCTTGCATACTACGCCAGAGGAATTTAAAAACGGAGGTTTCACTCTGAAAACGCATCAAATGTTTTCCGTCCACACTACGCCAGAGAAAGTTGAAAACGCGACAAACACCCTTCATTTTGGATTTGTGTTTGAGGAAAACTTTGGCAGGAAAAGTCACATTATAATTGCAATGTCTTCGTTTTTGAAGAGCTTCGTTATCAAAATTTTTTCGTCCCTATTAATACATAAAGCTGGCGTTTTCAAATTCTTCCGGTTTGATGAACGTTTTCGAAAAGCTCCGTTTTCATGACGGATTAGTGTGGACGGTAGACCTAACAAATAGGAATAAAGCTACGTTTTCAAATTTCTCTGGCGTAGCGTTAATGACGCCTAAGTGGTACAATTATCTGCCAACATTGAACGTCTTTCATAAGAAAATAACTCTCATTGAGAGGGCTTTATAATCATAAGAAATTGTAATGTTGGTAAACTAAATAGCCCAGGAACTCATTTAGTAGTTTCACAACACAGTAAGCATGCACAAAACGCACATTAAACATTAGACTTGCCACAAGTCTACCTCACGAGTTTCAGGAAATAACAGCTAAGCCAGCGAAGAGAGCTTCCGCCAAGCCGCCGAGCGAGCGACAGGTCCGGCGGGTAATGAACACTGAGACGAAGGACTTTTCTGAAAGTCTAAGTAAATATGGTTTAATATACTTTATTTTGGAAGGTCCACTATTACTGAAGGAAGTTTTGTTCTAAGTTTGGCGGGCTGGCTTATTTTCGGGGGATGCGGGTTATCGAAGTTGTACCATAATTCGACCGTAGATAATGATTTATAAGGTACAGGTGGGCTGTTGTCTCGCAGTATCAATCCTGAATGGGGAGAATGTTCAATGGCGAGGGTTTTTTTTTTTTACTTGAACAAGTTGTTTAATTCACAAGTCAGTTGTAATTGCAATCGCTTTCACTTTAACAGGTTCATTACAACATTGGTAAAGTAAGAAGTGAAAAGGGACAAGTGGAAGTTGCCGAGAAATTTTATAGAGAAGCAATCAGGTACACGTGTGTTACAATTATTAAGCACTTAATCACTGCCCACAAGGGAAACAGTGAGTTTTGTTTCCCCGAGACCCTCAATGTTACCTGAGGCGAAGCCGAGGGGAACATTGAGGTCGAGGGGAAACAAAACTCACTGTTTCCAGAGGGGCCAATCATTAAGTGTTTTGTTATACCTTCCGACTCAAAAGAAGAAAAAATCCGAAAAAATGATTTGCTTGACGCCATTGCATCTACCGGCTGCGCCCGCAAAATTGAGCGACTGCCAAAACCAACCTGTCTTATCGCAAAATCCCGATAACAGTCTTTTTCTTCGCAGCTAACAAAAAATATAGACAGTACTAAAGTTGCTCATTTTGAGTTTGATATGATCAGGAACAGCATATTTTGTTGTAAATTACACAAATACTTTCCTACCTGGCGAGCTCGATCGAAGAGCGAGTTGACGAACGTGGGCGACCCATTTTTGACGCCAAACCAAAAGCTTGGCGTCAAAAAACGTTCATATTTTCCCTTTTGTTAATCTGCATGATATGTTTTTGCGACTGTAAATCCCTTTTCTTGAATAATAATTTTCTGCTCATGCGTAATTTGGAACGACGCTCTCGTGCGAAAAATGGCAGATCGCTTCCCTGAGCTGCCAGGAAGTTTATATTAAAATGTGAAAGTAAACTCAGCCTTCGGCTCCGGCAAATAATTAATCTGCTCGCCTCTGACAAATCACGATATTTTGCTCAACCTCGTCCAATAATTGTTAATTATTTATTTTAATCCTATGGACTACTTTCTTTGAGGAAAGTTGTGAGTCCAAGTGCGTTTTCTTTTAGCATGAAAATTATTGTTTGCACAGGGACTGAATATTAGTACAGCTGCTGTGAAATATCACCCCTTTTGTGCCAGGTAACAATTCGCTGGTAGCAATTTATCGTGAAGAGAGATACTAGGAGTTGAATAAAGTGTCTTGAACAACGACTCAGGCCAGGACTTCAAACCGTGGAACTTCATACCCGACTCTGGGTTAGGCTACTGGCCCCAATTGTTGGAAAGGTGGATAAGACTATCCATCGGATAAATCACTATCCAGTGAATAGTGTGGTTTGTTTTGTTAACTAACAATTATCCACTGGAGAGCGATTTATTTCAGTGGTGGGTAGCGTTATCCACCTTCGAACAACTGGGGATTGCTTTGCATTACGTTTGTCAAGTTTTAATTTATTATTTAACAGGTTAAATCCAACGTATGACCAAGCTTTGAACAATCTTGGAAACCTAATAAAGGTAGAGTTTGAAACTTGTTTCATATCTGCTTTTGATCCCAGACGTATGTTGAAATGGCTTTTTTTTACGCCGTTCAACGCACCGTTGGTTTCAGTCCCGGATTCAAACAAAGCAATCACGTGATGACAAATATCTCTCGGCGCAGATGGCCAAAGTTTGCAGCACGGCTGTTGCTAATTCCTCAAAAGTACCAAGTTTGAGGCAAACTCTTACCCTTGCGATGGATTTTGGCTCTGTCGACCTCTTCTCTGTAACACACCTTGGATTATATCTTGCTAGAAAACGCGAAACTTAAACAAACTGTGAAGCAACTTTCCCGATGGCAGAGATTCACCCATCACACGATCATGAAATTCGTCATCACGTGATCACTTTTTTGGAGTTTGCAACTAAGTGAGACCAAAGTTGCATGCGATGGCCCGAAAAAAACAACCATTTCAACAGACACGTCTGGGATTGTTTTCATTGCTTCTTGGCCTTCACGGAGTACAGGAAGCGTGTGCAACTCTTTGGCTGCCATATTTAAAAATAAAGTCTGTATGTCTATCTGTCTGACAGTCTATCTGATAGTCTGTTTGTCTGTCTGTCTGTCTGACGTTCTGTCTGTTTGTCTGATTGGCTCTGATTGGACAAAATCTATCGTGAATTGTTCCTGTACTGATATGAAGACGTGTACGTTTCCAGTTGGACGTAAGTCTGGCGTACATTCACAACTGCGTTGTGTTGTAGTTGAAGTCAGTCAGTAGACACGAGGTTTTTGTTCTATTGAAAGGACAATGGAAGATACCAAGAAGCAGAGGCACTTTTAGAAAGAGCCGTGGAAATAAAGTAAGTCAAGTATTGCTAAGTTCCTAAGACTCCATATTTCACCGCCTTCACTTTGTTTCCGGTTACCTGACCGGTTGTCTCGGTTACGTCAACTAAATTAATAGAATGACCGTGATGGCCTGGGAAAAAGCCGCACGGTTTACAAACGTTTAAAACGTTCTGAATGCTCTCGCAGTCTGTACTCTGTACTTCTATAGACCCTAAATCTTCGCGTGATGATTTTAGCAAGGCGAAAGTGAAACAGCTTTGCAGGATTGTCAAAGGTCAGGAAATGGTCAGGGAAAAAAAATTCTTCAAGGTCAGGGAAAAGTCAGAGTCTGAAAAAATTGAGCTAATTTAACATGATTGTGAAGAAACATTTGGGGTTACTGTGATCTCAACGACGTTTTTCCTTCATGAAGTCAGAAAAAGGAAAATAAAATTGTTAAAAATTTATCAGTGTTACCGAATAGGTGGAAAGACGGTTTTAAAGGGAGTCAAGAAGCCGCTACTATATCTGACACTTTGTATTTATTTGGTCAGGAAAATGTTACTTTTATAAGGGAATCGTCGCGGAAATGACAGGGAATTTTGAAAAGTGATGTCTGTGGTAACCATGCTTAGTATTTTTTGTTTCTTTTAAAAGATAACATCATTTGAATCGTTGTGACTTATATCATTAATGTTTTAACTGATGGTGTTTTCTGAACAGTGATAAATTTGCCGCTGGTTGGATGAACTTAGGAACTGTCAAGGCTGCACTCCATAAAAGTGACGTGAGTACAAACTAATGATTGTAGTGATGTGAATCACACAGTTAGCTTTTGCGTGACATATTTCAGTATTTTAATTGCTAGCGTGACCTATTATTGTGCCTCTGTGCGTGACCTGTTGTCGTAACTTGTCATATCCTAGAGTAACTAATTGCTGCTTCGAACTTATCCAGTAGTTCTTAGCGTGTCACTTTATAGCGCCTGTACCATGGCCATTGAAGCTCCAGGGGTGTACTCTCTTAGGGAGCAGAATTTGGGCTATTTTGCTCATAAATAGGGTATGGTTTTGCACTATAATCTTAAACTGAGTATGACTTTCAGTAGAAGTTATTTTTCAGGTCATAAATAGGGTAGGGAATATCGCAGATTTTGGTCGTAAATAGGCTAAGAGTTTCGGGAAGCGGGCCGCACACTCTCACCTAATTTTTCTGGGAGTATTCCCCCGTGCTCCTATCGCGTTGTATTGTAGATCCTAGCGAGTCTTGCCCAACCAACTTGCTCTTGACGTGACATGTTATAATAGTTATCGCAGCGTCCCGTGAGACTATTCCGCAGAGCGTGTCCCCAATTAGTCTATCTAGGCTAAACATTAGACAGTTAAATTAAGGCTTTATTAACTGACTGACTCACTGCCTGCCTGCCTGCCTCTTAGCGTGACCGATTACTTAAAATAACCGACTTTTGCAATGTGTATTGTTCTTAGTGATGATTTCTTTTTTAGGAAGCGGAAAAATGCTACAGCAATGCCATACAGCACAGACGAATATATCCAGACGCTTTCTTCAACCTTGGAAATCTGGTAAAAACTGAGTAAAACTCATTGACCTCACGCACTAAACAAAACACAATGAACACGATACTCAAGTCATGTTAACGACTGTCTTTTCAGTACATTGATCAACGGAGACACAAAGAAGCCATTGCAGCGTTCCAAACAGCTGTCAATTTAAAGAACGATCACGTGGGAGCGTGGATGAATCATGCACTGCTTCTTGAAAAGTCAGGTACGTGTTTAAGGTGGCTCAATAGGGTAATCATTTATCGCGTTACGTGCGTTATTGTTATGTTTTGACTACTGTTTTTGCATTCATTTTTTCACCCAGCCCTCTCAAACTTATCAAATGTAGTAAGCAATGATCAAATAGTGTTTTACTATGATCACTGTTAGTCTAGAATTATAAATACCCAAACATATTCTTTCTTTTTTTTACTTTTTTATGTCTTTATATGTGATTTCCTTCGGTGAAATCTTCCAAAATTTTCTCAGTTCGTCGAATCCGGTGCCGGTGGGATACGAATTTTAAACACGAATAAAGTAGGGTTTGCAAAGGTGGATTTTCCGAGTTTTGCAAATTTATGTGGTTTGCCCCTTCTGAAAAACGAGCAATAGCTAAGTATTTGTTATCAGTCTGCCAAATGTTACGGAATTTCACCTAAGAAAACGCGAGAAAATTCCCAGTTAGTTTTGCCTTTTGTGCTTATGTTGGGGTCATAAAATATCGAAAAACACTGACGGTTTCCTTCGAGCGCGCGCAGATTACTTAAGCTTTCGTCCCCAGTGCGCGTGCAATTGTAAAACTATAGGGAACCACCTTAACGAGAATCTTTCTCAAGGCTTTTATGAAACCAATAACGTGGCTGTCACAGGAACCGAAACTGTGGCAGAATAAAAGCGGATACATGTAATCGATGGGAAAATGCGGGAAAACATGTTGGCGTCGCTGAGCGCGAGAAAAGAGGTAATTGGTGACAAGGGCGGGAAATTTCACTGGCGCAAAGCGCAGGAAATACAAGGGCAAGAAAACTTTACAGTGGTAGTAGGAATAACTCAGCGCCAGCCACCTCCAGTTTTCGTGGTCAGGAAGTTTGTAAGAGTCTGAAGCGAAAATTTGCAAGACTTGTTTGAAAATTGAATTGAACAATTTTGGCGGGAACGATGACACTGTGGAGGTGGCAAGCCCACCTCGTTTCCAGGGTCTCTCTTCTTGCCCCAAAATAACTTCATGGGAACGAGGCTGATGGCAAACCCGTTGGTGCGGGAAGAGGTACCGGAAAATACTGAAGGGAAGTCTAAGGACATTTGCTTGAGCAGCCATGTTCGGTTCGGGTTTTGACAAAACGTTTTAATTTAGCATTGTAAATTTATGGACTTCAGTTGCTGAGGGGCACGCCTCTTTCGAAAAATACAAATTTGCCAAAAGTTTCTTAATGCGAGTTGCTCACGTATGTCTAAACAAAGTTTGTTTTCTGCTGTTTTTTTTCTTCTGCTCTTTATTCTTTTATTGACAGAGTACGAAGTCCTTCAGGATCTTCTTTATTTTTACTTCCAGGTGACAGAGACGGGGCGATTGCTGTGCTCATGGCAGCCAAGACGTACATCCCGAATGAATCCTCACTCTACTTCAACCTCGGTAACATGCTTGGACAGAAGGAAGCGTTCAAGGTGAGCAGGTTTTGAAAGAATTTGTTTGAAACTGGAAACTAAAGCAATCACATAATCCGATCTCTAGCGCCCCCTCTGAAAAAATATGAAATTCTTCGCACGAGTATAAATTTGCCTCGTCAAAGCATCAAATTTTGCTTCAATTTAAAGGCGCACTGTCACTTTGGCAACTTTATAAAAATCTAGTAGATTTTTGTGTTCCTGGATGTACTTGAGATTGCTTAGCTGGCTTACCGTTTTCCAAGTGTAACAATGTCAACTGGAAAGAAAAAAAAAAGACTGCCCTGAAAGATATTTGTCCGTTGTGTGCTACTGTAGGCTTTTTTCTTATTCCAGTAGTACGCGCATTCCCTGTCGCGTGGAAGTAAACAACCTGGCGCCTGTTGTTCAAAGGCTGGATAACGCTATCTGGCGGATAAATCGCTATCCAGTGGATAAGTGCTCACAAAACAAACCACGCTATCCGCTGGATAGTGATTTATCCGGTGTATAGCGTTATTCACCTTTTGAACAACCCAGGCCTGAGGGTCATGTTTTGTTTCACGAAGTTTCCTTCTGTTAGTTTCTTTTACCGAGTTAGTGGAAGAGGCTTCACTTTTACTATTTGATTTATCTATTGCCAAGGATAACCACCTTTGTGTTTTGCAGGAAGCTGAAAATTATTTCTTAACAGCATTGGAATTAAACCCAAACTCTGCAGAAATCCATGGAAATCTGGGTAAGAACACCGCCCTTAACCTCGGATACAGTTGTATATTCGGGCATAGGCATAGTGTGACTTTTTCTCAAACTCGTAGATTTTGATGATTTTTCTTCTCCGTTTACTCCTTTGTAACTTTTGTTTCGACTGAAAACGAAACAAATACTGGAGACAGTATCATCGGCCATCCAAACACAGCGAATTTCGTCAAAATACTCTGCTGCGCGTCGTATTTTCAACTATCTTCTCGGTGTTTGGATATCCCGATGAAACACTGTCTATCGTGTTTGATATATTGCTTCTTATTAGACCCTATGCAAAAATGGCTGCCATTAAATTATTCCTTTGTTCGCATTCAAAACAGCCTCACTAACTTCCTTCGGGATAACAAATTCTTCACAGTGTTTGTCTCAAAACCGAGGTTAGTGCGTCTAATTTAAATACCAACAAAAGAATAATATAAAGGCAGCCATTTTTGCATAGGGTCTATATTCCAAATTGTTCTGTTTGTTTAACAGGTGTGCTATATCACAGATGGGGTAGACACGACCAAGCTTCAAAATACTATGAGAAGGCGCTAAAACTGGATCCACAGAGCGAAAACGTTTACGACAACCTACAGAAACTCAAAAGAACGAAACGGCTTTTAGCCAACACTAACTAGAAAGCATTTTACCTCGTTGTATAGTTTGTACGTGTTTAAACGAATTTGACAATTTACGGTAACTTTTTACAAAGTAATTGTTTCATGCAGAGTTGGATTCCTTCACAGCGGTTATTCCGGCGCGGTCACATAATTTTTGTACCCAATGTCACCCAATTCTTCACTGCTAGGCTCAAAAGTTGCGCGGCGAATTTAAAAGTTACTGCCGCGAGAGGGAGTTGGTTTGCTCGTTATTTTGAATTACTTGGCATGAAATGCTGTTTTATTTAAACATTTTTTTCAAATAAAATGAGATGAGCATTTTAATTAATAGTCTTGTATTGTTTAATTAATGAATTATTCATGGTTCTATCAGTCAACCACAACACTCTTCCCTCTTGTAAGGTAGTCCGTTTTGGGGTTGTCACGCAAGAGAGAGCGTTGCGTGACATCCCAAAAAACGGCTGCGGAGGAGACCACGGTAAGGTGAATGAGTTTAGGAACTTTCCATTCAGTATAAAGGAATGGACAATGCCTAGCGCGCGTCCATCCAATTCGGGATGCACGCGGATAGTTGGGAGAGCACTTAGGTAGCTAGAGATGCTCTCGGCTACGCCTCGAGCATCTCTTACGCTACCTTCGTGCTCTCCCAACTATCCAAGTGGATCCCGAATTGGATGGACGCTAGCTAGGCATTGTCCATTGCTTTTATAACATAGCAAGACATTTTTCACGCTGAAAAGTCGCTTTTTCTGAACTGATCAAATTGCAAGTTCTCTTAACCGTGCGGTTTTGACTAAAAATAGAACGACTTGTTTTTCAAAAACACCTCTATTTTTACACGCTTCCATCTTCGAGTGACAAAATAAGTGTATCAAAATACCACACATCAACCGTCCAGCTTAAATATTTGGCTCAGATGTCAAGGAAA
>CM042755.1:19950539-19974109 GCA_022496165.2 Catalaphyllia jardinei
ACGGCTTAGGCTTCCTTATTTGTTCAATAAAACAAATAGATTCCGTGTTGTCGGTGGTAAGAACAAGTGTTCTTGCCACTTTTTGGCTTCATCTGTGAAGTATTACTGAACAGGCTTGTTAAATGGCCGAACAACCTTGAAGGCTATGAGGCATGGGCACATTTGTACAACCGCCAAGCCAAGATATGTTTTAACTGGCACATCAACAAGATTTTTTTTTACAATAACTACATAAATTTTCGCACCGGACAGATACATGAATGTCTAATTCATGGATGGTGCAGCAAGGAGCAAGAATTGACCATATGACTATTTCTTATAGTAAAAAAAAAAAAAAAAATTGACTTGAGTATTCATACGTCTGTCCTGTTACTGACAATGAATCTCGTCATAGCCTTGTCAAAGTAGCTTGGATCGACCCCAGACCGCTCGAACGGGAGTCAAGCGCACGGACCATGTGGCTGAAACGTCTACCATTTGAGGCGACTGAAATGATTAATTCGAAAGTTGATTCTGACGTCGATCCTAATGGCGTCAAATTTAATGTCTGGTTTCACAAAAATTTGAGGTAAATTATAATTTACATTATGTATCTGCAGTATTATGTATAATTATTATCAGTATGGCTGTTTTTGCAGCCGACATAAAGCGCGTTCTGATTGGAAAATTCTTGGGCATTATGCTCCCGAAATGTCGACTGGCCAATCATGGTCCGTAAAAAAAAAAACCAAAAAGCCATACGATAAACAAGTTATTAACCTTGAATGTTCGATCTTTACGGGAAAATCTCAAGGCTCCGTCTTGCCTTGTTGACCTCGCTATTGTTCGGTCAATACGAAAAGGCCTCGATTTGAGATTTTGTCCGTGAAAACCCCACCCTCGGTGAATAAGTAGTTATGAGTCCAAGTCGATTTTTGCCGTTCTATTTTCTATTTGTTCGAGGTTCGCAACATGTAAAGCTCGATGTTTAAACTGGGTTAATGCTGGCTCACCCTTCTTTTCCTCCTATAGGTCTCGCTTCTTGGTACTAGACTAAATAAATCGTGGCCTCTAGAACGAGATTGCTTAATTCCAGCTGGGAAAATGCACACAGTCGAAGAACTGGAGAAGAAAACGGAATTAAAATAACCCCAAGTTGCTAATCGACAGCACTAAGTACAACATCAAACGTTTAAGATAGATGAATGAGCCACTGGCTCCTTATGATCCAGTAGTGATCAATTTCGGCAGGTTTAGGTAGTATGAGTTGGGTTCATGTTCTACGACCTGCTACCACTATACACGGCTTCTGTTCTGTCACTTGGACGGTCTCTTGGAGCCCTCTTATTGGTATCCATCAAGCCTTGTCCGGAAATGCGTCAGTCGTGGACGCTTTAATTTGGACCTACAACTTTATGGCGTTGTTTTGGGACTTTCTCTTAAGTCTTGGGTCTTTCTGTCTCGAAATTATCCGTGAAAATTGATCAATTTTACGTTGCGAATACTTAAATCATTCCTGTATTTCGAAACACTTTAACGCAAGTAGCGCTATCTCTTAATTAGTATGCGCTGAAAGTGCAATCATTGGAGAACATTTTGGCGCAAACCGCGCCTCCAAAAGTGCCAGCAGATCCGAGAAAAGACAAATCTAGCAGACTCCTAAATGGGTCATTTTCGGAGATTTTTCAAAGGGGGGACCAAGGGAAAATCGCGTAACTTGTGAGTCAACTTTAGGGGCCCCAAAAACACCCTGGCGCAAATCGCGCTATCTCCTAATTAGTATGCGCTGAAAGTGCAATCATTGGGAAACATTTTGGCGCAAACCGCGCCTCCAAAAGTGCCAGCAGATCCGAGAAAAGACAAATCTAGCAGACTCCTAAATCGGCCATTTCAAAGGGATGACCAAGGGAAAATCGCCTAATTTGTAAGCCGACTTTAGGGGCTTAAAAAACACTTTGGCGCAAATCGTGGTTGAGTTGGGAGGTGCGGTGGCCTCATGGTTAGTGCGCTCGACTCCGGAGCGTGCGCTCCGGGTTCGAGCCCTGGCCGGAGACATCGTGTTGTGTTCTTGGGCAAGATACTTTACTCTCACGGTGCCTCTCTCCACCCAGGTCGCTTCATGCTACAGAAACTGGGATAAGCTCCGGCCTGATGGGCGGCTTGGCTCGAATGCAGACTTTACCTACCTGCTCAGTGGCATGTTTCTTAATGATTTTTTTGCTATCTAAGGCTTTTTCTCCATTTTAAAACACTTTTTGAAGATGGGATTTGTTTCTTTTTTTTGACAAATTTTAAGTAATCACGTCTCTTATTTAACTTATATATTCGTCAATACTTTTAGTTTCTTCAAAGCTTCGTGGCACTATGTAAATAATGGACGAGAAAAAAATCCAAAAGATATAAGAAAGAGTACACAGCTAGTAACAAAATGGGGCGTTCTAATCACCTACGACTTTTTGCAGTTTTTACTATTTTGCACTTTTTACCATGCTTTAGTCTTTTTACCAGGAACGCTCCTGACTAAATTCGACTCATTGACTCATAAAAAAGTCAGTTCCCAGCGTGGATGTTTAAACGTTACATATACTGATTTATCGGAAACACAGTGGTCAGAAGAAAATAAAAAAACATTTAGCAGTATTTTATATCTAAAATTGTTCTTACCTGAGATTCTCGAAAATATAGTACAATGATTGAGCTCAAGTAATCACTCGTATTGTAAAGAGATTTTTTATTTAGTCCACAGAAATGAAGGTGAAACTGACCAACATTCAGCACAAGATGAAATACAATCTTGTTTGTAGTCAGTGAAAGGTGATATTTGCCAGTGAGTTATTGCGTCAAAGAACGCTTTCATAATGCAGTCGAAATCGACATTCTTGGAATTTTTGGACGTGTATTCATCGTTACAAATTTGGCCCCCCCGAAAAATTCTTCAGGGGCAAATTCTTCACATGAAAATGAAGTCATTGCAATCGCCCATGTGCTTTGTCTCGCGTTTTCTTTCACGCGTCGGCCTGCTTGTTATTATTATTTAACTATGGTCACGGCAGTAAACTGGTACCGAAACTGAGACATATGTTAATACATGTGAGGAACATGTGAGCAAGTGAGTAGGCCATGTAGACTTTGGACTTAAGCGTAGGATACTTCTGCCGTGGAATTTTGAGCCTGAGTAGTATTATATTCAATAGTATGATGTTATTTAAACGTTCGTTCGGGCTCACGAAGAGCTTGTTTATTTTATATGTTCCCGAACACGATCGCCTAGGCTTTGCGATGTTAACCGTGGAAACAGCTGTAGTTCCCGGCTGTATTTGATTGCATTTGTTGATTTAGTTCCAATTTGCGACAGAAAAGGTCAGTGGTATCCGGTCGAATATTATTTGGAATAGGCGGAAGAGTACTCTGAGGGCAAGATCCATAAGAGTGGACCTGAACCAGGGGACGGAAATATAAATACTGTGTACTTTGTTAATCAGGCTAGGGAAAGTACTCGAATCAGTCGCACGGAGTTTGTTTACGATGAACGAGCACTCGATTGCAAATGTTTACTTATATTTGAGCTTCCGGCTTAGAATAATGTTCGTAAAAAAATATACTTTTACAAATTAGCTTTTGCACCGTTAAACATTCTAAGTTAATATGAGAATATTTAGCACGAAATCTGAGGGCTGGTGTAAATATTTTAGTCCTGTTAAACTTGTGAGTCTACGGAAACTGGGGCCGTTACGTACGAAACGTAGTTTTTACCGGGACCTCTTCAATCAGAATGGCATGGACTTTGTCACTGAAATATCTTTCTGTAAAAACCCCGGTTGTTGATGAAAAAAGGTTGGGTTTTAGAGGTTGAAAGTCAGCTAGGGAAATCAGTTAAGGTATCTGTGTAAAAGTTTATACGGCGTCGAACGCACTCTCATACTCTTTGATTACTACTAGTTTGATATGGAAATTAGCACAAATGGGCTGGGAATTCTGAGTAGTCCCATGTTTGCAATTGAAAGGTCGCTGCATCCTTCAAGTAATGGAAACTTGTTACAGCGTCAGTTTGCGTATTGTAGGCGCTCAGAACAAATTTTCGGCAGCGGAGCCGCTAAAAGCGAGGGGTAAAGGCCGCGAAGAGAATGGGGACTTTGAAATACCGTCCGCACGAAAACCATGTGTTTTTGAGTGGTACACACACCAGTGTGCAGGAAAAACGGAATGGTCGAGTAACGTACATACGTAAATCAAATGTTAGATGAGTTCTCATATTTCTTAAGGGACATTTTCCTTTGCTTATAACAAACTATTCGTAAGAAAATAATGGCGTTTTCCATCGAAGATATCATTGTTGCAGCGTTAGATCATCTTAACGTGAGCAGAGAGAGGCAAAAAATTAGATTCTTAAGAAAGAACCGGAGACAGCTGTGAAAAAGCGTTTCATCGTCGAAAGAACAGTGCGAATCAATACAGCCATTCGGATTTACGATGAAAACTTTAACTTGAGTGGCCTGTTAATTACACAAATTTTCCACGTTCAACCCTGCAGAGAAGCGTGAAACGCGAGGCGTGATTATTTCCTAGTTGACATCCAGGGACATGTTTTCTTTGTTGTAATTGGTTGGTTCAATCGGGATCAGTTGAGGTCAATGACGTGATTAAAGTGGGTGGCATTAAAAAAAGCCCAAGTTCCCTGGCAGGCGGTGTGTCTCGCGACTTCGCCGCTTACAATTAGCGGCTCCGCCGCCATACGCCAGAACTTTATTCCGCGCGCCTACAATATGGCCGCCAGCTACGCAGGCTATTACAGCGTGAACTGTAGTTGTCACTTTCAACTAAGTGTGTAAATGGAGGCTTTGTACGTGATATTTAGTACGTAAGTATGTAAGATTTCTCTTGACATATTTGGGAGACTGCTTGTTTTTGTTAAATGGTTTTGCCGGTAATGGTAAAGTGCCCTTACGCTCTGTAGAGTACAGTTCACGGATCGTATATTGCATCTCATTACGGAGACTTGAAAAAAACGTCGTTTGATGATAGTGAGGGGGGTAGAAGGCTCAACCATCCGTTCGATCCGTACGGATCGTTAAGTGCCCTTGCGGTCCGTAGAGTAGACTTGACGGATCGTATGTTGCATCTCATTAGGGAGACTTAAAACAATTCACACCTTGCTTACACGCAAGAGGCCATGTGTGATTCGCAATTCGTGCATCTCATTAGGTCAGCAATTAACAACTTTGGAGTGCAGTCGAGTGCGATTTGCAATTCTTGCTTGAAGGAGATATTTTGTATGTGTATATTCCTCGTTCTTAATGTGGAAAAATACCAGAAATGCTTTCTATAAAACACGTGCGGCTCGTGGTTCTTTCTCGAAAGGGAATATTGATCGTCGCAAGAGTGCTGTTACGGTAATGTACTGAACGAGTCATATTTATTTGTGGCTTCGCGATAAATTGCGTCAATTTTCGCTTAGCAAAATTATCGCTCGAGCGTCATTCAAGCCATCACTCGCTTGTCGGAGGCAATCCATTGCAGCCTTCAATATTGGGGCTGTTTGCGTGGTGATATAGTTGAATTGTTTTTATGGAGTTAAAAAACAGTGAGTAACGATATTGTAAGAAGGTAAATTTGTGTATTTTTTTAGAGGAAAAGTTAATATTTAGAATCCACCGATCTGAATTAATACATCTTCATCTTTTATGCATTCAAAATTTTGAAGACATTATCTTTCACGAATACTTGTTCTTTGCTTGTATTGTTGCGTTCTGATAGTTGGATTGCATTGGTATAGTCTGAGATTTTGCCAAGTGTATGGAACGAAAGCACAATTACAATCGTCGGGTGGAGTACTCAGTATAAGACAATAGGTGTGAATTTTATGATTTTAACAGGGGAAGATGAATACATAAAAAAGATGCCGGGTTTATGCTGGTGTTTTTCCACATTTAGAACGAAGAATATACTCAGATCTTGTCTGTTTCTTCCAGCGCACTCTTGCAACGATCAATGATCCCTTTTGAGCAAGAATTACCAGCCGCGCGCGTTTTTAAAAAGCATTTCTGGTGTTTTCCTACATTTAGAACGAAGAGTATACAAAATAACATAACTTGTCTGTTTCTGCCAGCGCACTTTTGCTACGATCAATGTTCCCTTTTGAGCAAGAATTACGAGCCGCACGCGTTTTATAGAAAGCATTTCTGGTATTTTTCCACATTAAGAACGAGGAATATACACATACAAAATATTCCCTACAAGCAAGAATTGCAAATCGCACTCACTGCACTCCATAGTTGTTTACTGTTGACTTAATGAGATGCACGAATTGCGAATCGAACGATCCGTTAACACACAAGGCCTCTTGCGGGTAAGAGTGAAGTCTCCCTAATGAGATACAGCATACGATCCGTAAACTCTACTCTACGGAACGCAAGGGCCTTTAACGATCCGTACGAATCGGACGAACTAAAACTCTACTCAACCGGCCGCAAGGGCACTTAACGATCCGTACGGATCGAACGAACTGAATTTGCCTTTAGCGGATCGTTACAGTGCTGGTATATTTTGCGCACCAAAATATTGAAACCGGTCCATTCGCTATAGCTTTCTGGCTGGCGTCTGCACGTAGTCGCACGAAGACCCACAGAAGGTTTTTTCTTCGCGCGTTTTCAAGTGCTTCTTCGCAGGTAACTTCTACAAATCTTCTAAAACGACGTCTACAACGGTCTCCTGTATTATAAATGGAAGTATTTTCTGTATCCGGTGCCTCGACACTCCTCTTTTCGGTCTTAACTATGTGCGTTGATGGTTCCGGGGGAAGTTATGGTCCGAATAGGCATTCCGTGGCCGAAACGATTAAGCATTTGGATGAATTCAACGTTATTTGTCAGGGTTTTTACAGCATAGGGAAGACGGATCTGTTTGGGCGGCTTAATCTTTCCTCTGCTCACTCCAAACATCAGATCTTGGGCGAAGGATTTCATCAAACTCTGCACTCTTGAATGACAGTCTTCAGCTGGCCACTCTTTTTTTCCAGTCAGCAATGTTTGTAAGAACGAATCCAGCTCTTTAGGAACATTCATTGTTCTCTCGGCGAGATCTAAAGGGCGTGGAGGCCATGACATCTTTGAATAGCTTTGCGAATGTCAACAGCAGCCCTGTCTATACTAGCACTCCGAGAAGACTGGCTTGCATTGTCCTGTTTTTCCAGAAAAAGGGTCGTTATGTATTTGGCTATCTGAAGTGGTGACAAATTGGCAGGAACTATGAAGACACTGGTAGTTTCTAAAAAAGTTTTTCAAAGAGAAGGACATCACCAAATTCAGGCTAGAGATTCCGTCTGATTTTCTTCTTTGTGGATAACTTAATTTCTTCAACACCCGAAGACGTGAGGTACGATGCAAGTAGTTCTGTCATTTCAGTCAATCTGACTATTTTCTCGTTTGCAAGAACATCCGATCTGATGTAATCGAAAAGCATCTGGTAAGCGTCTGACTCGAGATTAGTATATTCATCTTCTAGCGATTCACCAACACAGCCGTGGGAAGCAACAGTGGGACTTGCCCCCTCACTTGTGTAGCCCTTGTAGCATGTCCTGTAGTAGCAAGCTTCAGCTGCTACGATTTCACGGGACGCGATTGCGAGAATCCTCTTTTTGTGCCACCTATTCAGTCATGCAAGGTTCTACGTCAACATTAAGACCTAAAAGTTTTAGAAAGTCATTTTTTAACGGGTTTAATTTAAACGCTAAAGTTTACAGTTATTTTTTCAGGTGTTGGTTCTTCACCAAAAATGATTTTGTATAAACAACAAAAGCAGTACAAAATACCATCCGCACTAGTCATTGTAACTAGCTTAGTCACTATATAATGAATGAATGAAATCATCTTTGGCAATGTATGAAATGACCCTCATATCAAAGGAAAACTATTATTTAATATAATTTTTCTTTCCATGCATTTCAAACTCCATATTTTTCAAAATTTTTCGTTATGTCATCTACTGCTACATCTTTCGTATTAAATGACGAATTATACTCGAATGCCTATTTCATAGGTCTGTAAGTTTCTTGTCATCGAAACCATTAGCTTAATTTTTTAGTTAACTGATTTCACTAAATGTTTATCTAGAGGCTTACTGTTTATTTATATCCTTAAAACCTTTCACGTTTCTATAAGCAACCAAACTTTTAGAACAAATGAGCCCTAGTCACCTGCCAAGGGTGTCGCTTGGATTTACCAATGATGCAATGTGAATAACACCGTTGGTTGTTTTTAAGTTTTTCCTGTAATTCTGACACAAATTTCCATTGCTAACCTTCTTACCTTTCAGTAAATATTTAAAACATGTCACTTAAAGTGGCTTTAAACAAAACGACCGAAAGTTACAACGATTAAAAGCGGATCCAACTCGAATAGCACAGAGAGTTTCTTCGCCATCTTGATTTTGGCACTTTTAATTATGCAAACCTCGCTAATTTATTACACCCAGGGTTTCAGGGTGTAAGAGGGACACGTGACAAGCCGATGCAGGGCCTTTTCCAGCCCCGCCCCCTAGCCAGGGAAAAGGCACTGGGAACGAGGCTGCCAGCTTGTGTTATAAGTGCAGATTGTGCAAGAGCTTTTACGCTCTTACACCGGTTGAATCTTCGGCACGGGTTGTACTGTTTTGATTTTCATGGTTACATTGTGGTTTAGCCAGTAAGTACCGCATAACTTTGCGCCGACGAGGAAACTCATAATAAGAACATATGGTTTGTACATACAAGTTTAGCTCCATAAGCATGTCCCACACGCGATAGGTCAAGGGTTTGGTATCGGATAAACTTCAGCCAGACCACTCTATGTGTTCGTGGTTTAACATATGTTTATATGAAACAAAGAGAATGTTTGTAGGCTATGAATAAAGCTCAGAAAATTGCATATTTAAATCACATCTCGGTCAATAAAGTTAACTGAAACCTTAATTATATAATCGACTCATGTATGGTGCTTTTTCACCTTCTTGCAGGGCCGTCTCAAGCGTCTTTTTCGCGAAATTACTTTTGGCCGGTGACGGTTAAGACAAGAGAGGGAGACAAGGTTTGCAACTTAGCGGCCGTCTGCTGCGACCTCCTCCACTTCAAACTGGAATTAACGCAAAAATACTGAAAATCTCACCTGAATGGCGACGGATCTTAATAGACGATTTTTTTTTCTATCTCTTCGCCGAATTTGAGCTTCATCCCTCCAACAGTTTGCGAGAAGATCGATGCTGAAGTCACAGAAACAGCTTTCTCAATATGATCGGTGCCAAACTCAGCGACTAAAGGAATTCAAGGAATGCCGGCCGTTTCAAATCTATCAGTCAGCGCTTGGCTTTCCGCGGCAGCCCGCTGCGGTTCAAATCCCTGATTAGTGGGAAAATCAACAGGATTCCAATTATATGTTAAAAATGGACTCGTAAACCGCACATGTACGCATGGCGCACCTAGTTTTCAAATTTGCTAAAATACTTTACATCACAAAAGAAACAAAATGACACCTGTCGTTCTGTTGCCAGGACAACAGATATGCCACTGGTCCTGTTTTAATTAAGACTAAAATTCCCAGATTTTATCTTAAATAAGGATCATCCACCCCCGGCAATCTCATAGTACGAGTTAAGACAATACGAGAACCATGCGTTCCGAGCAAGACCATCTCTCCCACTTTAAAAGGTTGCAAACTGGGATATTTGGTTTCTCACAGAAAGAGACTGAAGCCAAGAGTGTTGCCAGGTCCTTCTTTGAAGGAGAACCCTAACAAAGAAGTTGTATTATTTATATGACGTCACAGACTATATCTTACACTAATGGTGGAACAGAGAATTAACTCTGAAGTGCAAATTTAAGTGCTAATTGAACCCATGAATAACCCACTGGGCGTTAGCCCTAGTAAAGGGAATCAGGGAACCACACGAGGTAAAGAAAAAATCTTTTGACCTCGGTGGTAATCGAACCCACGACGTCCGGATTAGATCTACCGTTACTCTGCCGACTGAGCTACGAGGCCGGACAGAGAAAGTCGGGGACGACTAAGGTGGTGAATCGCGGCGAAGAGAGAAAAAGGGTACATATGAATGTTGTGCCGCGTAGCACTAGTCCACTAGTTGTTTACGTATATTGCTGTAAATAGTTTAATATTTTAATGATACTTTATTTAGTAGTGCTGGAAAGTAAAAAAAAAAACACGAGGTGACAGCTACATGGCTTGAAAAGGAAACGGAGAGCCCCTTAAAGACAAGGTTGTCTAGCATACTGCCAGGATTCGTTCATCCACTGGTATTAGCCAATTGATCTTAGCCGCATGCCGGAGAGTTTGTCATATTTGAAATTATTGCATATGGCTTAGCAACTGTCCTAGAGTCTTAGAGAGTCTCTAATGTTGTTGTCCTGCAGACCCTGAAAAGGGTGTGCACACCCCTTGGAGATTCAACTATAAAAAAGGGCGGGGAAAGTTGTGGGTAATTTTAGAAAGAGCCCCAAGGCGCAAGGGGTCGATCCTGATTTGTGTTCGTGGCTTTCATTTTTTTTTACCCCTAAGAAGAACCAATTTTTAGACCAAACAAAGTAGTTAAGTTAAATTTCAATTGCAAACTTGTCATATTGTTTTCGGCTCAGAACCCCCAAAAGGATCGCAAAAAATTCTGCTATGGACATGTTGGGGCTGAATATCATAAAAGTCATCGAAACAGCTTTTTTAGCCCCTTAAGGATACGACGAGCACCCCCTTCGTTCTTTTTGTATGGGAGTCCCACGCCGGGATGCGACCGCCGACGAAGCCAAAAAAACTGCCTGATAGGCATATAGTGCAAGTTGTACGATGCTTGATAGAAGCCCATGGTGCTTGGTTACATGGAAGCAAAATTTCTTGGAATTATATTCTCTACTCAAAATACTTTGCTAGAGACAGTTTGGCCTTTGAGGGGGAAATCTTCCTTTTGGGAGGATGTGCCTATTTTCGTAGAGAATTTGGGAAGAAACTTAACGATTCGATCTTTATCAATAGCTTACGTGTAACTTGTTTCACACTGGCTATGAGGATCTAGTAGTTCTGAGTGAAAGTAGTCAATATAACCTTCCGAAGGTGACCTGTTCAAATTTATCTACCTTCTGGCTGCCATCTCCAACATCCAACAATTTATCGCAACTCCTCTTTCTGGTGGTGGAATGGTTAGGAGCTGATATAAGGTAACTTTAATCATAGGACAAGCAGAAACTCGCTTTGAATTTGGTAAGCAGTAAAAAAAGATGGGAGAACGAGCAGTAACAAAAGAGAAGCTTGCGAATTAATTCAACAGTCTGTAAACCAAGGCGCGAAGCACTGGGATCTTAAAGATGTATTAAGTAAAAAGAGATACTAAGCTACTGTTAGTAATTTTATTTGCTTTAGCCTTGCTCAGCAGCTTGAGCAGTCGACAGAACTTTTTGCATGTTAGTTCTGACCAGCACCAGTAATAACTTCTTAAGGAAATTCAATGTTCAGCGTTACTAAACTACAAGGAAATCAGCAAGGGAAAGGCTTCCCATTTGTTTTCTTCAATTTTCTTCATGCAGGTACTGTTCTCAGTAGGTAGAAAGCGCGGTACTACGGGCTCTGCAAGAAGAAAAGAATAAAAAGAATATTAGTCAGAAAGATGAACCAGATGTTTCTTACTTCAGGGTAGACGTCCTCTATGTGGCAGGGGGGAAAGTACCCGCATGGGAACACTGTTCCCGCTAACAAAGTAACCTCGAGTTCCAGTGCTTTTCCCAAGAAAAGCAGATCGAGTCGATGATATAAAGCGCTTGTCATGTCAGCGATTCGTGAGGCGCAATGTGGATTTTGTATATAGTACCCAGCGGTAAGAAAAGTAATACTATCTTTCTGTAGGGCATTCTGCGAAGGAAGTGACTTTCATATCTTGTTTGACAAGGTAACTTTAACATACCTTATGATATGGCTTGTATTTGTAGGCGATATAACGCGCGCTCTGATGGGCTAATTGTCACTGAATTGTAGGGCATTATAAACTACTTAATAACCGAGAGTGATGTCGTTACGGGAAAATCTCATACTGAGGCCTTCCCGTATTGGCAGCCGCCAAAAGTATTTTAGTACAGTTGTGTTACTATATGACGAGAGAAATTTCATCGATATTCTCAAGAATTAACCCCCAAACGTCAACTCCCACAAAAAAGTGCTTCAAACTTGCTCAAAAGCCGTGCGGCCGTGTCGGCCAAAGAAAATACATTTTAAACGGACTCAGCACTTTTCGTCGTCACGTTTGATGAAAATTTCAGTTTCTGAGTTTCCTGGATTATAGTTACTGGCCTGTTAAAGATCTTGAACTGGCTCTCAGAGATGCTGCGAATGTTCACACCGGGAAAAAAATACACCGCTCGGCTACTTAAATCTGATGGTCCTTGACGATGTTTAAACTGGCTTGTGTTACATCAAGAGAATTTGTTGATGTTGACTGCTGTCCTGCTCTGGTGTCACCAATTGCCTTTTGAATGGTGAAAGGACAGTGAAAGGAGACCTGCCTTCGGAAAGGAACTTCTGTATACCGTTCGCTGCAAACCCGACAGGGTGTCAGGTTCATAATAGTCGCCTTCCGTTTTCCGATATCTATAAAAAAAATGCCGATCAAGGTCAGCAGCCGGTATGTCCAAAACTTCTACTATGCTTCCTTTGTTTATTGACGACAAATATCGTTGGAATGTTTTCGTTTCACTGGTAGTTTTCCTTTCCTTTCGTGATTTTGCTCTTAATGTATGAATATTTCAATTTCTTTGTGACCAGTTAACTCGTTGTTAATTTGCCGATGTAATTTTATTTTTTCCTTAAAATAGTAATATAATTAACTCTTTCAATGTTAATCGTCACTCATCGTCTTGTATCACACCTATTTTATATGTAAATAAAGCACACATGGTCTAGCTTTGTATAACCATTCGAGTTTTTTCTTTCCTAATTTGCATAATCCGTAATCGGCCCGCAGCAATTACGGCCCTGCGAGAATAATTCCCTGACGTTCAGCTGCGCTCAGCCAATCAGAGCGCGCCTTATATCGGCTACAAACACTAACCATATAATAATCTCCTGTAATGATTACAGGCTTGCGAAAATAAAGCAAAGAGTAATAAAAGAACCATCTTTATTTTTGTTGTTGGTGCCATATAAACAACTTAATAACCTCGACCGTTCGGTCGTTACGGAAAATTTTAAACCTCGGCCTACCGTGTTGACCTAGCTATCGCTCTGTCAATATGGCAAGGCCTCAGTTTGAGATTTTCTTGTACCGACCTCACTCTCGGTTATTAAGTAATTAATAATACTCACCTTATTATCGATAAACTCGTACACGAAATTGGTTCGTGTTCCTCCAACTCCTTTCCAACAATTTTGAGACGATCCGTATTCGCCGTAACTCTTCTCTCCATCAGAGCCTGACCAACATTCACCATAAAATTGGATGCCGAATACCTGCAAAAAAAGTAATGGTAAGTAAGGTAAAAATAAATAAAAAACTGAAACAGTCATGTACCGGTCCTTTTAAGCATGCAAATTGAAAGAAATCGAATAAACGGAACAAAAGAAATAAAATGAAAGTATACTCTTTCTATTTTTATAAGAATATATTTTACAAGAATATCGAGGCGGAAATTTTCGGAATTTTAAGGTTATTTTAAGATGAAACTCGAGGTTAAGATTTGGAAAAGAATATTTTATGTTTTGAAGTTTTGTTCATAGGTTACAATTATAGATGTCAGTCTTTTAGCTCTCCGAAGCCCGCAAAACGCAAACCGGGTAACTATCGGGAGCCGGTGCCCTCCTTTTTTTATAATCATAATAATTACAATTTCTTCAACTTTGATTGGTGCATAGACTGCTGTATTTTGCTCTAAATGATCAGCAAAGTTGTAATCGGACAGTTGGCTTTAACCCTTTAGTGCGCAAGGGGTCTCCCTTTGACGAGTAAAATCATCTGGCGTTAGACAGAGTAAAATCTATAAGTCAACATTGCGCATGAAAGGGTTAAAGGAGATAGTGTTTTAACCCTTTAGTGCGCAAGGGGTCTCCCTTTGACGAGTAAAATCGTCTGGCGTTAGACAGAGTAAAATCTATAAGTCAACATTGCGCATGAAAGGGTTAATCGGACCCTTACGTACGTGAGCCAATCTGTTACGAAAAATTGTTGCGTGACTTGAAAGATTCGCGAATATGCTAATTTCGTCTCGAAACTTCTTGCCTATTTAATTAGTATCGCATCACCGTGATTCAGCAATTCTTTTTAGTTGTTTACGTATATTGCTGTAAGTAGTTTAATATTTTAATGATGCTTTATTTAGTAGTGCTGGAAAGTTCTAGAATCTTTTGCTGTAAAGTATATAAGCGAATCGGTGTAGTTCTTAGATGGTTTTTTTTCCCAGGAGTGTTTAGAGAGAATTATCTCGTGAGTCAGTAGTGCTTACAGAAGTGTGACGAAGGTCGCGTGTAAAGTTTCGACAGAGGTCGTGTTTGTTGAAGTGTAACAGAGGGGTTACGTGGATATCTGGCAAGAAGCCGTGTTTATACAAGAGTGACGGAGGTCGAAGTTTAACTGACAAGCCTGGAGTGTGCTTGTTGTGAAGTCTTGTGTGGAATTACTGCGTTCATCTGGAATAAATAACCTTGTTGTTGTTTCCGACAACCCTGCGTTCTGTTTGGACTACAAGCTACCTGCCACTATGAAACATCGAACACGTAACACAATCATTTTAGGTCCTCTCCAATGAATCCACTAATCACAACATTGATTACAATCACTATAGTAACCAGTTCAAATGACCGACTTTGTAAAATTGTGGAGGCTTAGTCTCCAGTGACAGTTTTGGAAAGAACTTAACAGTCATTTTGCAAGTTCTCCATATTTTTAGTTGTGATATCGAAAAATGATTTCTAAAAGCTCCTTCAACAAATGAAAGTCTTTTATGGGAAATTGTAATTGTTACGATTAGTTGGTAACAGGACATCGTGTCGTCCAATTCAGTCTGTAATCGATTAACAAATCGGACTCTCGCTTTTTGTTTATCACTCGTATGATTACAGAACAAATTGGACTCCACTCACTCCAATTACCATTACTAATAAAGTTGTTTTTCCAGCCGAGGACGAATGTTCTTATTTTTCTGCCGATTTTAGACTGAATAATTTTTTTGAAAATGCTTAGATTATAACACATTGTTCTATGACATTGCAGCTTTCGACTGTATTTAATTGGTGTCGGGATGGTTTTTGAATTTTGAAACCAGCCTGCAGGCATTAAAGCCTTATATGGGGCACATAACAAATTGCAGAAATGTTTTTTGCATCGAGCACACTTCTAGTGCTGTTTTTGTTGCTCTTTGGCTAGTGTTGCCATTCAGAGAAAGGAATAATTTTCTAGTGTGTTCTTGTTTCACACGGATGTAAATTACGTCATAGGGTGTATTAAGAAGCCGAAATCGTGCGTCTTGTCATAAAACAAAAACGCTATTGAAGTAAATCACACCCAGTATGATGAATGGCTTCAATTGGCTTCTTTTTTTTTCAAAATCATTTTATTGGAAGCGAGTTGTATTTAAGCACATAAATTATTCTCTAACGGAGAACTGTAGTAGAAAACCCGAGTAGTCGAGTGTTTTTTCCTACTTCTTGAGTGCTCTACTGCTTCCTAAGTGCTTTACAACAGAACAAAGCACAGTCGAGGCTTCCTCATTTGTTTTATGATAAAGAATCCTATAATTTCCCCACGCATTCGCCTGAATTTTCAATTTTTTTCTCCAAAGGAGTAAAATTGGGGTCTGCCGTGTTCTCGTCTCTGACAAAACACGCTAAAGTAGGCCAATTACAATTGCCCAACTAATTTGTTTGGCTAACGAGACGACAGCTGTCAATCACAAACTGAACTTCAGCTAAGCTTCTCAGTTTCAAGTGGTTTTCGAGAGAAGAATGATGCCTTCAAAGTTCATTTAGTTAATAGTTTAGTCAGGATCTAAAGGCATGGTAAAGGTTTCTAATACAGAGGAATCCGGCCCTATTGTACCTCATGAAAACGTGGAATTTTCCAATGGCAATTGCCAAACAAGGAGCTCAAAGCTTATGGATGAAGATGCAAAATGTAGAGTTGTATTTGAACGGGGTTACAACAGACCTTTCCCGGCGCCGAGTTGAGGTCAGGGCGGACAAAAATACAGCAAATGTCCATTCCAACCTTGTTCTGCTAAAATTATTCGAACGTACTGAAGTGGAATGCGGGAAATGTCTATTCTTCGCGTGCACTGTCAAGAAGTAAAAAACTAATTCGAAAACCATTCAAAGGGTAAAGTCAATAAATTATGTGTTATAGTAGATTGATAAAGGAGACACTGCGTTTTTCTAAACCTCAATTATTCGTCGAAATATTTTCCACAAATTTACAGAGGCCAGTATGTTGGTGTATCTCCGTAGTACACATACATCGCGGCCAGAAAATAGGGTAAACATTTGGAACGTTCTTTGGCTGTCTAGCAGACTGAACAAACAGGCGTTCACATAAGCACTTTTCCTGATACTTTAACTTATGAATAGGTTAAAAATCACGAGATAAGTATATATTTTTCGACAAACGCGTTCGTAGCTTTCTGTCACGCACCGCCATAACCCTGAAATTCAAAATGCGCTGGTTTTCAGACGAAGTAAGCTACTGAGCTGAAAAGTTGTAAACAGATATAAATTTACCCCTCTCATGCCCGATGAGGATAAAAACCTATAGCGGCTCTTTAGTTTTGGGTTTTCGCAAATGATGACGTCATGTACAAGGTAAGAATTATTACGCCTTGCAGCCCCTTGCAGCAAGACTACCCGAACTAGCGTCAAAGTGGAAAAGATTAGACTGCTCCAACTGGTTTTACTCCGAGCACAGGAGAGAGAGTATTTCAGCAAGCTTTCGACTGATCACTCGCCGGGTGAGCGATGACACGAAATTGTTGAGGTTCACTTTTGCTAAAAAGACCGGAGACTGCTCCTAGCAAACGAGCGTCAGTACACTGCACTGCATTTTTGCAAAGTAAAGCTTTTCATCATAAACAGAGACAGCGCAATTAGTGTTTTCCGTCGTTGTTTTACTTCTTAGTATAATTTTTACTTTCGTTGAAACATTCGCAAGGTTTAGAATTTGATTATTTCGTTACTTGCTTTGTCGAAACAAAGCAATATAAAAGCAAATATTTTTTTCGTATAGTTTTTACACTACTGTTGTTAACAGTGGTCTCCGTGAGCCACATTTACTGCTGACAAATTACTTGTTGACATCACGTTTGTCTGAGCCACATGGGATTTTTAACTTGGGTCAAATTTGTCAAAATACCAAAGCAAAAATTTGAAAGTCAGCTTAACGTTTTCAACCCTTGCTCTGTTCTCTGACAAAGCACGCTGTTTCAGTCAATCACGTCGTGAGTTATTTGGAAAATTCATTGTAATAAATATTAGAGTTTGCAAGAATAATAATGAATCGGTCGCCTTGAGAGTAGAGATCTTCATTACGGAGCGAGTTGTATTTAAAGTTGTTCCCTGAAGGAGCAAATTATGTAACCTATATGAATAATAATGCATCGATTAAATGTTAGTGATCACCTTAAAAGTAGAATTCTTCATCACCACTCTATGGGCACAATTCCTAACAACTTTTTCCAAGTGATGCCAGTCAATGTTGCCTCGCATATTGTCTATTAAATCCGGCAATGCACGGTCTGCATAGTTTTTTGATTCCTTGAAACATCCAATTGGTACAAATGGTATTCCATCCTGGCCTTCTATAGCCTCTACGTCATAAAACAAATTATAACTACATTATTTATTGTATTTATTTTTATAAACAATTTTCAAGGCAGGTATGACAAACGAACATTTCGTGCCCATCAAGGCGCCCCACCCTTACCCAGCCCATAAATTATTGAAAAAAAAAATTAGGTAAATAAAATAAATAACGGCAGCCCCTCAAAGGAACCCTTAAGAAAAAAATATAGACCCTTAAGAAAAATTTTTAAAAAATAATAAATAAATAAATAATGGAAGCCCCTCAAAGGAACCCTTATGAAAAAATATGTGAATAATTGTATTAAAAAGGAAAAAAAAATGTCAAACTAATAAATAATATTAATGAGACTAGTACAACAACACTGATAATAAACACGCACGCAGCGTAAAACAAGTCAAGATTACATCCGTTGCAGCAACATCTGGCTGACGTTCATTGACAGAATATTACTAATCTTGTAAATTATCGCTGTTTCTTAATAACACATTGATAATTTTAAAGGTTTGTTAACTTCAGTAAAAATATCAAAATTTTGTAATAACCTTATCCCACCAGCAGTCCTTCTGCTTTTGAATAGGAGAGCTCTTCACGTTTTTTTCTAAATGGTCAGTAGGTTGGCTAAAATATATGATGACAATTTCTAAGCAACTCACTTGGACAAGTGATGTCGGTGTTGCATTCTTCCTCTGTTATAGGTTTCACTGCGTGTTCGCATCGGACAGCTGAGACAGATACCAGGATTCCTTGCGCGTTCAGTCTCATGCACTTCAGAGTGCGAGTCATGTTACCACCTTCACATGACCGAGAGCACTGAAAACGACATAGATTGATATTGTTATGAAAAAGAAATTCCACAAGAGTAATTCTTACTTCGAACGGAGCGGAATATTGCTACTCTGGTTACTACCCTTGTTGAGTAGGATACTAGACCATCTTATGCAATCCGCTGTAAGAATCATTAGTCAGGGGGAGCCATCAGTTTGCCTTGCTATTTATAATTATCTGGTCCTAGCTGATTAGAAGGTAAACTTGCCTTTTAGATATAACAAAAATTAAAAAAATACAGCACGTAGGTTGTAAGGCGACGAGACCTCAGGAAACCACCAGGCTTATAAAAGAGGCCACCTCGACATCACAATATTAAGTTAGATAAAAGCTGCGAAGGAGTGCGGCAGAAACTAACCCAGAAACTATTTTAATAAAAACTCTAGCACTTTGTTATTAAAGGTAGAAAAGCTTGACAAATTGATAATAGAGAGAGGAAGACAGTTCCAGACCCTAGGTCCTTGGTAAAGAATTGTGAATTTCTTGATGTTCGTTCGACAGGAATGCACGCGATAATTACCGGCTGTTCCTGTGTCATATCTATGGACTTGACTGTTTGTCATAAACAGATTGAGGAAAAGTGGAGGCAGCAGATTATTATGGTAGCGGAACATGAATTTAGTAATATTGAGGGTATTGATTTGGAAGATGTGTAAAATTTTCAGTATGGAAAATAGAGGAGCAGTATGTGCTCGATAGTCTGAATTTGTAACAGCTCGCACAGCCCGCTTTTGCAGATAATAAACTCTGTTTAAATTAGATACCTACGTGGATAACCACGTAGAGTTGCAGTAAGTAATATATGGATAAATTTATGTATAGTACAGCATGAGTTTGGTCTTACAGGATAAGTAGAAACGCGTCCTGGATATGTGTAAGGTGTTGGTCTCGGTATACCCCAAGAAATTTTGTTGCATTGCTTTGACTTTTAGGTTGACCTCCAAAAGAGAGAGAAAAACTGTGATTAATCTTTCTCTGACTCGGACGAAATATATAACATAATTTGTCTTTTGGACATTAAAGGAGAGCGCTTATTGCATCTTAATCAAACATCAATATTTAATAACTCCTTATTAAACACATTCTCCAAGAGTTGGGATTAGAGTGTGAGAAAAAGATGCTAGTGCAGAGGCTCAGTTAATTTAGAAACTTTAGGAAGATCATTTATGTATAATATGAAGAATAAGGGGCCTAGAATGGATCCTTGAGAAACTCCACACTTAATAGTCTGCGTTGAAGAACATGTTTGATTGATTTGGTCAAATTGCCGGCGGCAAGAAAAGTAGCTTTTAATCCACTCAGAGCCACACCACGGATACCATAGTGCTCCAGCTTGGTAAATAAAATTTGATGGTCTAGAGTCTCAAAAGCTTTAAAGAGATCGAGGAAAACACCTGCAGTAGTTTCACGCTGGTCAATTGCCGAAGAGATTCTATTTATCAGATGAATTAGAGCATGGGACGTTGAATATTTTTTTCCGAAATCCAAACTGGCAGAGGTATAGTATATTGTATTGCTCGGCGAATTCAGTTATGCGGTTATACATCACTTTTTCAAAAAATTTTGAAGAGCTGGACAAGAGAGAAATAGGTCTGTACTTTAGGAAAAGACTAGGATCGTTTGCTTTGTAAACTAGAATAACTTTAGTAAATTTTAGTTTATCAAGGAAGATGCCTTTTTCTAAAGAAAGATTTATGATGGTATTCAGAGGTGCAGAGATCAAGTGAAATGAGTGTTTAATTACACTCATTGAAACATTGTCATAGCCGGGAGCCTTCCCCGAGGCAAACATGCTACAAATGCTTTCCAGTTCACACGGGTTGGTAGGTTTCAGGGTAATAGGAGGAAGGTTAAATATTGATATATTTTGCTTAACTTTATTGTAAGTTATACAACTCGCCCCGATTAGCATTGCTACATGCGGGTTGTAAAGATTTATAAATATGTTAAATGTAAATTATTCAGATAAAATAATGATGATGACGATGATGATGATGATGACGATGGTGATGATGATGATGATGATAACCCTTTTTTAATCCACTAAAACACTCCCTCAGGTTGTTTTGTCAGCATGTTGATAGTGTCGTCCATCCTTAGAGCAACTGGTTCTAGACTGTAAGCTGATGTTGGTACAGCAGCACAGCGTTAACGTAAAACACAGAAGCTGGTCAGGATCGTACCCAAGCCCCACGCCTCTCCTCGTATGCGCTATGTCTCTGTTAAAGTGACCTATAGCCTTCTGACATTTTGACGTCTAAGAAGAACTGTAGTTCGGCATCAATTGAGAACTGGCTTTTTTATTGAATAATGCATGCACATTATTGGCATGTGTATGAACTATCGACAAGGCAGATCTCAACCTAAAATAAGCATATTTGACAATGAGAAGAATATGAACCTTCCCCTTACACTGCAAAGATTACGTTAAGTATCTAGGAATATACATATTGAGTGTATCGCTTTAAATATTAGTAAAACCGTAGGTCTTATTGCAAAATTAATACACTTTCTACCTCACATTATATTGCATATTTATCAGTCTTTAATCTCTCCTTATATGACTTATGGATTATCTGTCTGGGGTCAGGCCTATAAGTCTTATCTAAATAGAATCTTAATACTACAAAAACGTGTACTACGCTTTATGTACTTCGCAAAGAAAAATGAACACACCATTCCACTCTTTATTAATGCTAAGATTTTGCCTCGAAACTTTTTAGACTATAAAACGTTATCTGCATTGATGCACGACGTTAGCACTGCTTCTGCCCCAAGTAGCATACGTAATTTATTTACACAAACGTCCAGTGTCCATTCTTACAGCACACGTTCTTCTACGTCAGAAAATTTTTACATAAAAGCTTCAAGACTTGAAATACAAAAAACCCCGCCTTTTTTGGGTGCAAAGCTATGGATACAAGCTCTCTGAGAGAACTACCAAAGAAATCATTCAAAATCAGAATTAAAAATAAACTACTAAGTGTTCTCGAAGATGAAGATTCCTTCATTGAGATTCGCGGAATCATTTCTAAATTAAAATGTCGGTAAACAACCAAACAAACAAACAAAAAATAAATATTATCTATTAAATAACATTCTTTTCCCACTTTTTCTTTTATTTTACTCACTTTTTTTTCTAACTTTCTATATTTCTCTGCTACCATAATAATAATAATAATAATAATAATAATAATAATAATAAATAAATAATTTGTAACTAATTATTGACTGCCCGCCTAGACTAGCATAGCTATCCGCGGGCCAGTCCAAATGTAAAATGTTTTAGTAAGAAATAGATGATGATGATGATGGTTTAGATTTAATAACTATTCCCTCCTCTTAATCCTGTGTAAAGTGTGACGTGGTGGTTCGTGCGCTGGAGCCTGGATCGAGCTACACAGTTTCTATCCCTGTTTGGCATTACTCTGTTATATTTTTGCCCCAAACATTCACAGTACCTCTTTCCACCCAGTTGGAGAGACGGGTACAGGCAAATTCCCTTCCCTTCCGCCTGACAGAATGTTGGGAAGTAATCTAGGATGGACTAGCCTCCGTCCCAGGGGTAGTGGCATTACTTCCAGCAACCTCATGCTACAGAAACCAAAGTTAAGCTATGAGACAGTAAAGTTCAAGAGGTAGTACCTCTTTCCATCTAACTACTTAAGGAGCTTTAGAAAGTTGCTGTCAGGAACACCCTTGGGAGGTTGTGTGTCTAATTACCACTCACTTCACTCCATGCTGAATGTTTCCACTCAGGTGGGCAAGCGATTTTGTTGCATTCCCGCTGCAGAATCACAATTGGCTTCTGCTCTGTACAAGAGGAGTCCTCAAGCGTTTCATAATGAGACTGATTTATCTTTTGCCGACACACGACCTGCCTAAGCTGAATTCCTTTGCCACAGGTCCTTGAGCATGGTCTCCAGCCAGACTCGTACCATCTATGTATATAAAAATCAAAGTAAGAGAAAAATGTGTACAATTTACTCGGCTTGCATCGCGACCTACTGAGCATGCGTGAGGTCCATCGTAAAAGTCAAGATGCTGAAATTTATACAAGATTACTTTTAAAAGGAAGGAAACTCTCAAAATAGAAAAAAATAAGTGAAAAGCGGTAAAAATAATCTCAAAAGAGCAACGAATATATAGCTACGAATTCACAACATCAAGGCGAGTTACGAATGACATAACCTAAGACAATTTTACTTCAAAAAGTTTATTATTAACTTTTTTTTTACTTTCTTCTCCAACATATGATTATTTTATATATTTCTTACGACTGTCAATATAATCATTATTGGTCATGACTATAAATAACCTTATTGCTAATTTTAACCGCCTGAGATTATTTACCTATGGATTATGCGCTATATAAGTACTTAATTTGATTGATTGATTGAATGACATGGAATTGAGGTGAAGACCATTAGGAACTTAAAAAATTGAGCTTCTTCCATTGTTAGTAACAAAAACAGACACAAAGGAGCGCTTTCGTTGCTTTCAGCCCATAAAGTTATGTCTCATAATCGATAACATTCAATGGAAATATATTGAGTTCTATAAATTGCTCCAATCCTTACTCAGCTGCACAGGGCTGCGTGTTACAAGCCTGCTTCATTGATGGCTTGGGTTCGGTTTTGAGGCATATTTTGTCATGGACGTAACTTCCATCGTCTTTACGCACACACTCAACAAGTCGCTTCTGATACCCTAAAAAGTAAATTAAAACGCACAACTTAGCACAACCCAGTTTAAAACTTCTTCTAGCATTCTGAATAATTTTAAAGGAGTTATGTCACAATTTACGTTCGAAAATTTTAGCCCAAAATGTTCAAGTTCGTCGTTTGTAATCCGTTTTAATCTGCTCGATTGTTCCTTTATGGTTTATTTTCATATCTTTCGGGTTTTTTTGGTATCCTATTGAACTACTAGTTTCTGGTTTCCTTTAATTATTTTATTATTTATTT
>CM042755.1:19974209-20003447 GCA_022496165.2 Catalaphyllia jardinei
TTAAGTACATTTATTTTAGGATAAAAAGTAAACTAGAGAGGAAAGAGCAAACGTGTAGTAATTAAATAAATATATAATGTTGGTAATAATGCAGGTTTCCTTTAGTTTAAAGGTAATTTTGTACGTGGCTAAACCAACTAAAATTTCGTAACTGAGCTCCTTAAAGCCAATTACGAGAAGTGTTTAGTCAATAAGATTTAGGTTTTCCACTTAAGATATAATTCGCGTGGTGTGTTTTCAAGTGTCTCATATTTTGAGCGCTTGTGTCATTCTATGCGTTCATGCCTTGCGCTAACATACGCTTGCGTCTTGCAAATTTCGTTCGTGTCACACCTTTTCGTCGTGTCATATGAGGCACAACTCGCGCTCGTGTATCGCTTTTTCCCATAATCGTTTATCTTGCATGTAAAAAAGACTCAGCATTACACCTTGCAATCGTACATCACACCTCACACTCGTATTCTGCACCTCCCATATCACATCTCGTGCTCTTATCTTGCACGGTGCATTTGTATCTCGGTCATAGTGCTCTGTGTTGCCCCTTGCGTTCTTGCCTACTGCTGGTGTTGATTTTCCACACTTCTCACTATAGTGGTGTACCTCGCACTCATTTCTAGTACAAAGCACTCGTGTCTCATACCTCGCGCTCCTTTCTTGCAGCACGTTAATTTAACGTGTGATGTACTTCGCTCATGTGTATCGCACCTGTGTCATTAACCGCGCGCTTGTTTCTCGCAAATAGCTGTCTTTCTCGGCCTCTGTACTTGCTTCTTTTTAAAGCTTTGCTCTTTTGTGTCGCAGCTCATGCCCTAGTCTCGCACCACACGCCTTGTGCAAATGCGAAAATTTCGGAAAATAAACACTCTTTTACGAAGGCTCTACCATCCTGCATGACTAAAGTTTCTCCTTTCCTCTGGAAGTAACGTAGGCTCTAGCATCCTGCAGGCTCTGGCATGCTGCGTGGCATAAGTTCCTCCTTTTCTCTGGAAGTTAGGGGGAAATTTAACGTTGAGAATGTCAAATTTTGCCATTAGACTTTTCTATATAAAGCACGTCATTTTTGGCCGCGATGTACGATATTATTTGGCATTACCTCCAGCGCAGTCTTCAGAGCATACGTCCCACTTTCCGATCTTCCACTCGACCTGGTCAGAGGATACTTCAGTTTTCCCGGGCGATAAGAAGTGATATTCTAATCCAGGGTTTGATCCACTAATATGCACGTACTAGATAAAAGAATGAAAAGGAGCAATGCACAACAAGACGAGGGAAGCCCGCACTGTCTAGGCTTCGGGTGTAGTAGTCTCTTATAAATATATAGAAATGTGCCTTCAGTTTCAGAAATTTAAGAGGGTGTATAATAATAAATGCTTTATTTACACTGAAAAAAAAAAAAACACGATCAGCGAATATAACATAAAAAAGCGGGTATAAGCCGGTGATTAGTACATAAGAATACTATTAAAACTGCAATTCACCATCAATACAAGTTAAGATTAAATACAATGAAAAAACTTATACATGTGTGTTGTGTCTTATCTGATTCCATTAAAAGTTTAAGAGTTTTAATTTTATATAGTCCTAGCGTTTCACAAGCACGCAGTTATTTGGGGGAGGTCACTCCATTCCTTTGCAGCAGCATACTCGTATTATTTCTGGCCTACAGCTGTTTTAAAACAGGTTTAGGGTCTTAGGACCATTTCAGGAAATGGTCTATCATAAGAATCATAAGGGTCTCCGGTGGGGTTCTGACTTTTATGACTAACGGTTAACATTTATAGACGCTTTTTCAAGTCTAATGGTAAATATGGTTTGCTTTTAATGAACTGAAACCTTAGAAATGAATTACCACTGTTTTTTTTTTTAAGTTAAAAACTTATATCAATTACTGTAAAACAGATTTAAGGTCTTAGGACCATTTCAGGAAAAGGTACTATCATAAGACATCTACATATTACGTTGAGCAAAGGATGCAACCCTTGGAACCGGCTTCTATTAACTCAGATCTTTGCCACGAATAGGCCTTTTAACCACATTAAGTGTTTTGTCTGATTTGTCCTATTATATAGCTATGTTAAAGTACCCATTCCCTCTCACTTAGAAATGACGCAAAGAACTTCGATCTTGCATGCGCTGTCATTTTACATCCGAAGTGTCTTTTATATGGTACATGCAGTTGATGGGGTCTTACCATGAGTTTCAGAACTTTTTTAGTGGGTCCAGGTATTTCAACTTTGTCTTTCCATAAGTAATCCTCGTGATCATAGGCCACTTTGGTTCCAGCAGCTTTCACTACAGTACTCCAAGTGTATGCCACCTTGTAAACCCATCGATTGTTCTCATCTTTCACTCCTGAGAAAACGTTCAGGAAAAAAATAAACTACTTAGAATATTTTGTCCCGTGCTGTGTATTTCTGAAGTTTGGTTAAAAATATATTTGATCGCAAAATGAACAGTGATCATATTTCAGTTAGCTAACTCTGTTTACGTGATCATCAAATGAAATTCACACCGTGACGTAGTTTAGACTTGGTAATAATAATAATCGCAGAATATAGCGCATAAGCGTTCATTCTTACAGACTCTTAAAGGTCGATACACACTCGAACACTTGCTGTGAGGACGTGTTGCAGAGCATTTTTTAACTCGTGTGACGTGTCCGTTTTTGCAAAAGAAGTTGGGGGAAAATGACATAGTTGTTCTCGCAACATGTATCACGAAATCCGCCGGTTTGAATTTGTACGTCATGAAACAGAGAAAAATTGAAATCAAGTTTTAATGTTGTATTATGTGCATTGCTCTGCAAGCTGTCCCCGCTACAACACATTTTTATGCCGCACCAACTTCATGTGCACTAGCTTACGTGCTGTTCTTGCAACATGTGTCCTCTGCGTAAACACGAAGGGGCTTGTCCCCGCATTACACCCCCTAGTGCCTGCCGACCTTAAAATGGTCAGCAATAAAAAAGACAATCGTAAAAAGAGGGTGCATATGAATGTTGTGCCGCGTAGCACTATAAACACAAATGATGGAACACAGAATTAACTCTGAAGGTGTAAATTTAAGTGCTAATTTAAGCCATGAATAACCCACTGGGCGTTAGCCCTAGTAAAGGGAATCAGGGAACCACACGAGGTAAGGAAAAAATCAAATCTTTTGACCTCAGTGGGAATCGAACCCACGACCAAAAGATTTTTTCTTTACCTCTTGAGGTTCCCTGATGCCCTTTACTAGGGCTAACGCCCAGTGGGTTATTTATCGGTTAAATTAGCACTTAAATTTACACTTCAGAGTTAATTCTCTGTTCCATCACTCACAAAAAGAGTCACCTTCAAGACGGTGGACTCATTTATCGGAAGGTTATGCCTGAGTTTAAAGACTTTGACGACGGGTTGTTGAAAAATTCTACCTCTAAAATGATGCTTATTACTTTTAAATCTCCGGATAAATTAGAGAGCTTTCACTTCACGAGAAAAGATGGGGAACTGGCGGCTTTTACTTATACCCGATATATGTACTTTTTCTGTACGCTTTGACGACTCGCTTGTTGGAGCAACGGTCCGGAGTAGTTAGGTATTGCACCGAGTTACTGATTACTACTTACCCAACATATTTTTGTTTTCTTCTTTCATTGCTGCATAAACGTTTGTAGAACCAATTGGGATAGTAACGATTTCGTCGGGATTATTTGGCCCTTGAAACCAAGAAATATATAGAAATGATCATTTATTGAGTGGTAAACACCGTATGCTTGATAAATACGAAATTTTGACAGTTTTTGCAATACCTTGTCTTTTTCTGCTCAAAAAGTCTTTGACTTTTGTAATTCAAAAAATGTAGATGCTAGTTAAAGTTATAGTCCCTGGGAAGGGCCCCGCGAATGAAAGTTAAGACTTAAGCATTTTCTTGAGATTTCGAGGAGCATTACATGCAAAACAAAGTAAACGTCTCAAACCTTTGATTATCGTTAAAAATCTTAAGTTGCCCAATTTAAATACCAGGGCCAGGTTGTTCGAAAGCCAGTTTACGCTAACCCAGGATTAAAGTTAACCGTAGTATAGATTTTTGTTGCATAAAAATATTTTTATTGCTTACATATAATGTACGTAGTGGACGAACAGTATAAACAGGAAACCTTACCGAAAAGTTGGAAACTCAAAACAAAATTCTCGCTTATCCTAGGTTAGCTTATTAAAAAATCGGGCTCTGAACAACCCGGCCCAGAGTCATGGAACTCGCTTCGAATACCTAATGAGATGTTAATATATTTTCATAGGCCTGCCACAACTATTTAACCTTAGTACTTAAAGCTCAACAGCCCGGGTAAATTTTATGACTTAGACGAGATAGAAACCTTTCTTGGAAAAGGCCTTGTCTGATAGGTCATTTTAAGCAAAAGTGGCAATATTTTTTTCAGTAGGCTGACGATTGGATCTTACCACGTTTACGCCAGTTCAAAGTGTACTCCCCGCTGACAAGGGTACAGGTGGAGCTGTCTCCTCCACATATTGCACAGTGGTCATACTTCATTCCAGAGTCCAGTTTACTGTCACAACCAACGGACTGAAAAAGAAAATAAACAACAGCGGAATTAGCTCTCAAGTGAGAAATGACACGATTTTTGACCACAATGTTTTGATCTTTGCTCGTTTTCCTTTGACCCATTCCATACATGGTGATCCTAAGTATGTGCTCCATGTCCCCTCCCTAGTGACTTTCCCTCCTGTCTCCTGTCCCCTGCCTCTCGCCTGCTGTTCCTGTCCCCTTTCTCCTTACCCCTGTGTCATGCCCCTACTACCAGCCTCCTGTCTCATACCTCCCTCTTCCTGCCTCCTGTTTCCCGCCTCCAGTCCCACGCTTGCATCTGCCTTTATCCCATGTTTTTCTTCTTGCCTTTTCCTCTTGCTTCCTATCTCCTCCCCCATGTCTCTTGCCTCTTAGCTTGCCTTCGTCTTCCTATCCTATACCTCGCGCCCCATATGGCGTATCAGTTTTGCTAAGTACTTTGTGCCTCGTCTTAAGCTTTCAAACGTTTTGGTAAAACTATTCTTTTAATTTTTACCTTGCAAACTCCTTCAATACAGACATCTTTAATCATGGGGTTGATGTTACATCGAGTGCCATCCTTCACTCGTCCTCGAGGTGTCCCTGTTCTCCCTTTGCGGCACAGTAGCATGCAAGGATCTGAGAGAGAAACTGCCACGTCAATTGTCAACTGCAACACGTCCGGCCTAACAAAATTATTCTCTGGGTCAATTTACACACGCTTCAAGCATTCTTGAGGATAAACTGATGGGCGCGAGATCGGAGTAAAATTAAGTTTAACTCAGAGATAATCACAAGCCCAAATACAAAATGGATAATCGTTGATTATGAAGGTTTGAGGCTAGTACCGAAAGAAGCAGATAACAATGGCGAGGTATTATGTTTGCCATTCAGGATGGCTGCGATGACGGACCTTAGAATATTTGAACGTGACCATAGTAGTGGCCATTTACTGATTGTCCAGTAACAGTGCTTTTACAATGACGAGGCAAGAGTAGTAAGGATTACTATGCTTACTTTTAAAAGGGCGAAAGATTGTACCAACAGATGTAAAATGTAAACTTTACAAGGCCTTCATTGCACCATATTTTAGATATTGCTCAGCAGTTTGGCACTTTTGCGGGACTCGAAATAGAAATAAATTAGAGCATCTCAACAAAAGGGCGCTCAGGACGGTTCTGGATGAGAAGTCTCTGCACCACCAGGAGCTACTGAGCAAATTTAATTCTATTGATCTGTATAGTATTAGGTGCCAAGACATGATGAAAACAGTTTTTAAGACAATTCAGTTTGAAACGATGCCGAAGTACATACGTGGTCTTTTTCAAATGAGGAATACTGAACGCAACCTACGAGGATCAAGGAAACTTGTTATCCCATACGTCAATACAACCACTTATGGTCTTCACTCCTTCAGATATACTGCTGCAAACATGTGGAGCAAACTAACAGAGGATTTGAGGTCACAAACTTGCCTTAATGAGTTCAGAACTAAAGTATGCAAAATTTCTTTCGAACATCAATGTAATTGTCCCTTTTGTAAATAGTAGTTCATTATATATGATATGTGATTTTATTGGTTTAAATTTTTAATTTTTTTTTCTCGGAGAAATTAGCTATCCTTGGCAACTCTTTTAAATCCGAGGTGAAATAAAGGTGATGTGATGTGTGTGTGTGATGTGTGATGTGTTTTGCTTTTGTGTTTGAACATTGATATTTCCTTCGGTCAATATGGTGGTTTATTACCCAGGCAGTGAGGCCTGGGTTTAAATTACGGCTTTCCTTTTTTTTTTAACTCGTTCAGTCACAAATCGCCGTCTGGCCTCTACATCGCATGCGTCACCAATGCAGCGTACGACACATGGAATTTACAGCAGTTGCCGTCGTGAAAAATACTAGGTCGGATTCCATGATTTCTAGGGTGATGAAATCACATACAAACAAACACACTATTCGCGGTAGACCAACACTAAAGGTCGTTAACCCCTTCAGTGCCAAGGGGTTTCCCTTTGACGAGTAAAATAGTCTGGCGTTAGGCAGAGTAAAATCTATAAGTACGTCCTTGGCACTGAAAGGGTTAAGGGAGATAGTTTTTTAACCCCTTCAGTGCCAAGGGGTTTACCTTTGACGAGTAAAATCGTCTGGCGTTAGACAGAGTAAAATCTACAAGTACGTCCTTGGCACTGAAAGGGTTAAACGTTTTCGGAAAGGGTCGGTCTGCAAGGCTTACGAGAGATCAGCAATTTAGGAGCGAACGTTTGGAGTGAATTCATCAAGAATCATGTTTAATATGCCAAAGGAGCTAGCTATCAACCGGGGCTATCGACTCTTCACCTTGCTAAAAAGCATCTTCAGAAGCGTCATCGTATTTTTAGGCGTGATCGTGAACCAAGTAGGATCCCAACACGAACTCATAACGTCTGAGCAACAAGAGCAGAAAGGTTAGAGAATGTGTTTCTGTTGTTTAAGAATGTATCTGTTCGAGTTCACCTAAGTAAAACGCTCTGAGAAACTTCGTAACGTGTAATAAAGTTAAAATCTCGAACTAAAGGATATTCTCTCGTTATTTTCATGTAACAGAGGTATGTGTCTTCTCAAGAATGAAACCCATGTAGTGAATTATTGTACATTTAAGATGAAAGAAACTAATGTATGAGTTGACCCCAGCAAAACAACTCTTGGATTGTACGTCACGCAATCCTGAAGCGATAAAATTATTCTAAAACCATTCAGTGGATAAAGTCAAGAAATTGTGATGTTATAGGAGATTAATAAAGATTACACTTCTCTAATTTTTAAATCTGCGTTTTCCCAAACCTGAGATATTCCTCGAATTATTTTGAACAAATTTACAGAGCCCAGGGTGGCTCTATGTCACGCACCGCCATAACTCTGAATTTCAAAATGTCTCCCTCGTTTGAGAAATGAAAAAAAAAAAACGTTCATAGGCTGATGTAACGATCTTGACTTATTTTACGTCTGTGTACGAGTAATAAGCTATTAATCGATTCCAAGAAATGCAATCGAAGGCAGAATAGCTTGAGCTCATCGATTCGATTGAGTTTTGCGCGATTTCAAATGCAAAACATTTAAGCTCAATTGCAATATAGCTAGTGCTTCTCAGTATAACGACTGCCTGGGTACACGCAGCAAGGCGTCTAGTTATATATATGGATCTGTCTCACAAGGACTGGGAACTACCAAATTCACGAATTTGACTTGCTAAACTCGATATTTACAACGGTCTATATTTAGCCCTTATTGACCGAGTGGGAGGTCTGTATGGGAGAATCTTGACTGGGGTCTTGAGTACAGACCGAACACAATTAGGTCTGCAAACACAGACCATACATATATGGCGCAAACAAGAACGGTGATAAGTTGAATTGAAATCTAGCAAAGATTGCTTGTCCTCATCAGCCTTTTTGTCACTTCCATAAATAAATCAATATTGCATGTTAGATGAAAATAGTCAAATTAGCTATTCTTGTTAAAAGGCTGACGAGAAAAAGAAAGTAAAAAGGACGAGTAAACTATAACAAAATTAATTAAATTCAGCTCTTTGCCGTTCGCAATAAAAATGTATATACTGTTAGTAAACACCAGTTACATTAAAGGAATTAAATTGTTCTTGCTTGGTACATAATAAATAAATCATTAACAGAGCCTAGTCGGTCTATATGGGAGATTCATGACCTCGGTCAATATTCTCCCAAGTAAACTTCCTGCTCGGTTAATAAGAGTTAAATGGGTTACTTATGCAACAGCTGTTGATGGCCTCAAATATCAATGCAGGATTGGAAATATTTCCTATAGTTTTGGAACCGAATACGTTTTTACAATGTTTTATGCGTTATGATGGGATAAAATATGGCTTTTATACTTTTATGTTGTTTAAAAGCATTGTTCACCACGAGACGTCAAGAGATGCGACTCATATTTTCGACTTCAATTGTTCTTTATTGGAAATATGCTGAAACACTTCCTCTTCTTTATGAAGGAAAAAGCGAACTTTGTAATTTCTATCGATAGAATGATAAATGGAACTAAGGAAATAATTTCTTGCACACTCTACATTAGACGTTATCTCACCTGATCCCCACTGCACTTCAGAGTCCGGATCAAACGCCTGGCACTGAAGGAGGCGATAGTCTTTGGAACCTGAAGGGCAAGGCTTTGGGGAAACAAACAGAGCAGAACTTTTTTTTTTCAGATAAACCAGCTCTTAGATAATTACTGAACACAGCATCATAGAAGACTCATGGTATGAAAATTGCGAAAAAGGAAGAATATCATGAAAAAAAAAATACCACAGTATAGAATTTCTGTCAAGAACTGACCTATTAGATCATTTCTGGTGCTTCGGAGGAATATCAAGCTATATCAGGCTAACATGGTCTCGCCGGAACCATTAGAAACCAACAGTTCTATCGGTGATATGTGCGGATAGTTAGGTCTTACCTGTGTATTGCACATTGACCAAAATCCTTTATCTGATCCCTCGCAGAACTTTCCGCCATTTTGGGGCCTGTGCAGTAAAGAAAGATTTCCTGTCAGTTCGACAAATTAAAACAGAGCTTTGTTTTTGAAAATAAAGGACTTGAAACTGTAAATTTGTCCTTTTTATGTAACACAAGTTTCCTTAAACCAAGTGGCATTAATGTTTACTTAGGCCACTCATTAACTGCTTAATATCTTGTTGTATGTGACATATGTAATGGTCAATAAAGCTGTTAAAAAAAATACATCAACTTAATTATTCACAAAAAATACCAGCGGGATCGGTCTTCTGACAGAGGATGTTACATGTCAGTGCGCGTACTGTCTTCTCTTGGAAACTTGTCCCGGAAATTTCTCTTGGAAATTCTCTAACCACAACGGTGATCTTTTCAGGTAATTTGTGTTTATCGGTCCCGTCTCCATCCCTCTCAAAAAGCGAGGAGAAAGATTTATTTAGGGGAACGGATGGATGTACACATGCTACTTTTCACAAAAATAACATGTTATTTTCTAGCGTGAAGATATCATGCTCACCTAGTATTTTGTTGGTGTTTATATGAAAAAAATTATTCTTACACTGGGTTGGTGCACGATCTTGTTTTCCACTGCACGCCTCCACCGCAAGCTCGAGTGCACGACTGCGCGTCCTGCCAATCACTCCATCCTCCGTCAATCATCGGGGATCCATCATCCACACATTCACCTTTGACACACCACTTCAACGAACGAAAAACTTTATTATTTTTTATTAAAATTCCAAAATATAAACCAGTGCCATTTTTGGAAATTACCTTGTAAAAGCACCAAAGAGTTTCTCAGCCCTTTTTCAATGCCACTAACGTTCCAAGAGCTCCAGGAGGGGGCAATTTGCATATCAAGAGTAGGGATGTTGGTCGGAAATTTGAATTAAACCCTTAAAGGAGATCAATCATGGCGTAGCCCAGGATTTTTTGACCCACAAAAGAGACCATATTCAAAACATATTAAATAGATATTTTTAGATTTGATTGCGTGAAACCCTAAACGAGATCTGTACGGCTATATGTGGGCTGCATATGGTAGGGTTTTCCCTGGAACTTCCTGAGTGAGACAAAAATGCGAATTGTACCCCCCCCCCTAAGCGAGACAACGAACATCCCCACCCGTTCCACGTGCAAGTCCACCCCTCCACCCCCTAGGGCAAGAGCGTTTACTTGGGCCTCGTATCGTCTATATGTAATTCTCTAAATGATTCTAAGAGATATCATGTTTTCTATTACAGATACACATGAAACTCCAAGCGCAGTGCAAAGCAACATTCAGGCTCACTTACCACAATAAAATGAAAATATCAAGGGAGAGTAAAGTTTTAACAACCTTCCAAAAGTTTCAAATCGCCATCCACGCCAGCGCAATTAGGATAACTTTTACTCACATGTCGGTCGCCGCATCGTGTGCCATCCACAGGTGGCGCTCCATAGCTCTTGCATAAATAACCATCGCTGGTACAGTACAAAGAGCCACAGTCAGCCTAAAGAAAAAGCAACGAAAATCGCTTAACATGCTTCAGTTATTATGCAATTTTGCTGACTTTGTCTAAAATATCATTGAAGGTAAGTTCAAGTCTGCGTCGGGCAAAGTGGTCCATACAGCCGGAGCCTATACAGGTTTCTGCAGCGTCAAGCGACTAGGAGAAGTTCTGCTCACCCTGGGAGAACTGCTATTCCATCCATCAGGTTACTCACAGTACTTCCTTCAGTCACACCCATTTAATTAATACACCTGGGCGCAAGAGAGCACTGTCAGAGTTAAGTGTCTTGCTCAAGAGCGCAACGCAAGTGACCCGGTCAGGGCTCGCACCCCGACTGCTAGATCCCAAAACCACCACCAATTAACCATAGAATAGCGCAGAATATTTCTCTACAGTTACTTACTTTGGGCATTGGTTAAGTTTTTCAAGACTTAGAACTGAGCTTATCTGGAATAAATGCTTGTAATCTCAACTAACGGAGTCACTTATCATCAAGAACAGTAGTACAGCCTCTTAAATCTAAGAAGTGCATCGAAGGAATTCCTTACCATCCACGAAATTAAGACATGCACAAACCGTATATCCATAAAATTGGTGCTCGCATGTTTTGAATGCCCACGTTATTCCCTATTTTGGAGGGAACATAAATGACATCTAGCGAGCAACTGGAGTAAAAAGCAAACTTGACCAACCTTTTTCTGTGGACACTGGAAATACTCTGAACCATACTGTAGAATGCACTGTAGTGTAGCATTCGCAATCTGTCCTGGTAGCTTATTGTGGAAGATGCTGGGCTCGTGGATGAAGTTATGAGGATTGTCATCCAAACAGGATGAACCGGAACCACTAAAAACAAAACAGTGTGAAATTTTGTTACAGAGAACTTCTTAAGGTTTTTTTTTTCACGCAGCTGTTCAGAACCTTTGATTCCCTTCGCTCTTGATATCTCCTCTATTGTGGTTATGGCTTCTGTTGACTTTTCTAGTGTCTCTTCTCAGCCAATCCTTTTGAGTCTTCTAAAAGATGCAAGGCGTCGTAAAATCTATGTTTTTCATGGTTAAAAAAAATACTCTATCCCACATATATTTATTTCTATGAAACTTTCGACTTCAACTTGTGGCATTTAATGACTAACATGCTGACCTTCATAAGACCTGTGTGGCAAGATACATAAATCATCAAACTAAAGGAACAAAGTTTGTAGTGTCCCCGAACCGAGTGCACTGCTCATAAAGAAGTAATCACAAAGAGGTGCCCGTAGTAGTACTATTGTAGGAGTACAGTTAATTTGGATTTTGGCCAACATGCGACAAATGTACGAGCTTTCCATGACGAGGGTTTTACTGACATTAAGCCAACCTAGAACGAAGGCATCTTATGCTTCTTCTCTCCTTCTCTCTCCAGTAAATTGTGTACAATAACTAGACGCTCGAACTTTGGAGGTGAATTATAAATAAGCAACTTGGTCAACCTCGTCAGGGAAAAGGCCCTGGGAAAGAGGTTGCAACTTGGTAATGGCTGTTCATCGTTGCTCTGACGAAGGACTAACGCTCGTTAGCTTCACTCCCCTAAGGGGGGAGAATCTCTTATAAAAAGAGAGGGTTGCTTGTCGTACCATTTAGGGGTTGAAAAAGGGTGTTCAGCCTCAGAAGGTCCACAGCGAGAACTTGTGCGGCATCTTTTAGGGTATAGGCCCAGGGGGGACTCCCAGAAAAATTAGAAGGGGTGTGCGGCCCGTTTCCCCAAAACCCCTACCCAATTTAGGACCAAAATCTGCGATATTCCCTACCCTATGTATGACCTGACCAACAATTTGAAACCCTATTTATGACCTGACTCTTAAACCAAAACACTGTTTCTGAGCAGCGTTATAATAAGTTCTCTAGTTCAGACCAATGTTAAAATAATTACCGTAAACATAATTTTGTTTATTTTCTCTCCGATAATGATGAAAAAATGGCTTCTTCTTAAAAACATACCCACATCAAGGTTACAGTGCAAACACAGCTAAAATTGATGCCCTATTTATGACCAAAGCAGGTGAAAAACCATTCTCTTTGATCCCGCGCAGGGTCGGGAAAATTTGAATCTTTTGGTTCTAGAATGTCAGATAACATAGTCAACACAGAGAGGGATAAGCCTGGACATAGCCGAGTGCCACTCTAGCTTCTATAGTGCTTAGCAAACCTCCCAAGTGCATCCATAACAGTGCACGCTATGGCATTTACCATTTGTTTTATAACATAACATTGAGACCTTGGAACAACAGAAGTCTTTTTATTGAGCTACATCACAAAGCGCGCGCTTTGCTTTAGTTATTGAGTACGTCAGCAGCATACACCCATGGGCCAATAGTAGACGCTGAATTAATCAATCAGAGAGTGCGCTTTGCTATAGTTATGTTATAATTAACAACTATTCGCCGAAGTGGAGGTGGCTAGCGCTGGATATTTACCGAGCCGCGAAGCGGCGAGGTAAATATCCAGCGCTAGCCAGCAACACTGAGGTGAATAGTTGTTTTAGTATATACTAAAACAGTGAGATAATAAACACAACAAAAATTTATTTTGGATGATTTCTCCACTTGTCACGGATGCAACCAGGGACGCCATTTTTTCCTGAGTTGCTCGAAGGTAAATAGCAAAGGATATTCGGAGTTTGACGAGCCAATCAGAGGGCGCGTTCAACGCTATCCACTGTCTTAGTATATACTAAATAAGGATAGCAACAACAGTCTCTGGCGAAGCCAGGCAAAGTTAATTTTTTTTTTAAATGAGCTAAATCACGGGAAAAGCAAGGTGAACTAGCAAAACATACATGACAAATTAAAGGGTATTGACTTAAGAACGGAAACCATGCAGAGTAACATGTCACCTTTGACAGATTTTGACATTTATGACCAGTTTGCTAAAACACTGTCGAACGGCACTGCTCTACTAAAAAAACGAGCTCTGCCATAGTATCCAGACATACAGCGCTGTTCCGTAGCAATAATGAGAAACAAAATAGGTTAGAGAAACAACGCTTTAAAAAAAAAGAGAACTGCAAATGCACAAATGTTACAAGCCCAAGGGACCTGTCCAGGTTGTTATCAAATGACATTTCCGGCGATCAGGAGCGACGCATGAACTACATTAGAAATTTACGTCACAGACATGGTTTTCCGCTCACGCGTTCAGCCGTTCTTCTCGGGAAGGGTGGACCAGACACGAGAGAGCGGTAGAAATAGAGCCTCTTTAGGGTAATGAGCAAAAAAAAAAAAAAGACAGGAGATAATGTTTTCCTCTTGGATTGGTTCTTCGTAGAGGTGAAAAAAATTTCAAAATTTCCGTTGCGCACCCCCTTCATTTTATTATGGGAGTTCCCCCTGGATTCACTGTCCTTATCGTATTCAAGTTGATTAATAGCTAGGTACTGAGTAATCAACCAACCAAATGATCATAAGGTTTTATCAGTTACTTACGTGAGGAATTCTTGGATACGCTTACTGCTACAAGGTGACCACTTAAATGCGTTTTTGCCACCACTCACAACACTGGCCATTATGTACTCGCCATTGTTACATCGCTCATCGTTTCCATCATGTCCCAGACCAAATCTACACGAGAAGATAAGTGCATTAAATGCTTTGCAGGTGGTCAGATAATATCAGTATTTCCATAAGAGATGATAATAGTGTTAACTATTCTACAGTTATATTATTTGTTCATTAAATTCTTCTAAAAAAATATGAGATCATTCCAAACTCTTCGGCTATGAACCTATACTGCATAGTTTCCTGGTCAATGTTTATATCTTCTGTAGGGAAGAACCAAATAAAATGAATGAGTTTAATTTAAAATTTGTTAATCACACTGGAAACACAGCACTTACTTAAGGTGGCTCGATAGACTGAAAGGGACCGAAAAGTTTGTTTAAATATGGTGAAGAGAGATCAACTGTGTGCGATTGCACTCATGAACAGGAGATAAATTTTGAGGGTTTTACTCAAAATGGTTACTATAGTAACCACCAAGACCCTTTTTCAAGTATTGATGGCATTGACGCCGGCAGTTCCTGCTTTTTATAAAACAAGATTTGACTTTCAAACAAGCGTATCTAGTAAGTGTCTGTTTATTTTTGTGCTATGAACTAAAGTTTTGACAGTTAACTCTGGAATAACCTTATTTTGCACCAACCCAGTGAACAAATTTTCTTGGGTCACGTGACAGATGTTAAATGTCACGATTTTTTAAATCGTTGCAACAAGACACTATTGGTCTTCAACTTCCCCGAGTTTCTCTTTGATATGCTCTTCAAAGTAGAAATGTTGACGTGAAGTCAGTTGGTATAAAACTAAACTTTTGAGAAAAATGCACTTAAAACTACTTACACGAAGAATTAAGCATTTAACAAGCCAGGAAGTTGAGGGAAGGGGGCGTCTGCAGGTTGCATATTAGGGGAGTGTAATTGTTGTTGTATTTTGCAAAAAGTTACCGCAGTCGCACCTAGGGAACGTTATTTTTTATAACGGAAATGAATGAGCCTGTGATGGTAATTTAGGCCACTTTTCATACGTGATTAAAATTATTGAGTTGTGTATGTTCTAACAACCTTTCTGGAAAGTATCGCTTATATTTGTTGGAACTGATTCATATTTGTGGTCACTTTCTGACTGTAAACAACCGTCATTATGGCCGTTGCTACGTAAAAAAACATCATACCAATGAGTACTTTCCTTGAATTTTACACCCATCTAGAGGAAAATTCAGAAACATCGTTTCAAACTGCCTTTTAGTGTACGTAATCGCATGGGGCCGAGGGCAATTAAGGATTAATTTCACGAGTATTTTCAAAGTTTTCACAAAATTGGAAAACTTTGAAAATACAAGTGAAATTAATCCTTAACTGCCCGAGAGCAATTGCGATTACTTGTTTATCACATAAAGGGCAAAATTTTATACAAAAGACAACTTTCAAGGTCTTGCCGTCACGTAAAAAGGTTTGCCGGTTGTCATTATTTAACATGCTAGCAGTAGCCCGGGGGAAGCCTAGTATAACAATAAGCAAAACACAGCAACTTGGTTCAATTCACTCAAAGAAATTTTTTTACAAACAACACTTAAACCAGTCTAATTCTATTCACCTGTTTTACGAAGCTTGCAACGGCGTGAAACTACTTTGTCGATCAATGAAAGACGTAAACAACTGTCCAAATGAGCTGTAATAACTTCTTGAATCCAAAACTGTCCTTTCCACTGCGAAAACTTTACGTACCAACACAATTTACGCTGCTTTTACGCCGATAGGGTGAGCTGTATTACAAAAAAAGCGACCCAAAGCAAACCGAAGAAATTAACTTTCAGTTTGGCGGCCATGAAGTTCTGTAATTCTATGCGTCGTGCAACACCAGCCGTCCCCACTCAAAAAGTTTTTCAGGCTGCGAATCAATACATTTTTGGTCGGAAAAATCCTTTTGCTTTTCCACCAAAAGACCTCGCTTTGTGGCATGTTGATTCTCTTTCACGTTAAGACGAAATAACCGTGTTTAGATCAAACTCAGAAGCGATGTGTTTCTGAAATTTCTTTTCAAAAGGGTCGTTTGTAGCGGGAAACCAAATTTATGCAGGCGCGCTCAGCCAATCAGCATCAAGTAATCATGCCCTCTTGATTACCAAAAGTGCCCTCGTGATTAAGAAAAAATGCCCTCTGTCTCAGCCAATCAGCATTCAGTAATTTTGCCCCGTATGTGATAACAAGTGTTTAAGGGCTTTAAGAGACTATCACTGAAAAATCCAACCACTGATTTTACTCCGAAAGTTCGAATTTCTCATACTGGGCTGGGATTTTGAAGCTCTTACCTAGTCAGTCACTAAAATCAGATTTATTTCATTAAAAATTCTAACTGAATTTTGTAGAATTGATTGTAGCTCGGTTCGCTCGACACAAGTTGCGTGCCTTCCGAAACTAGAAAAATAGCACATATTGCCGGGCCTCTAAAAAAAAAAATAATATTCGCTCAGAAGTTCCAATTTTTTTCAACTATGGATATAAAAAATATCATTGCAGTTTGTTTAGCCATGTTGCAGTTATAACTCAATGTTGTTCCTTCTACGGTTGAAACCAGATTTTTTCTTACTCGTTAAATCGAGTTTTGACCCAAACACAAAGTAGCTCTGCTTTGAAAGGACGTTTTAAGAATGTGGCACTTGTTTGAAACCGCTGAACTGCCATGAATAGAAAGTATAAATGACCCTTAATTTGAAACAGTAATAAAATTTGTCTGCCCACTAGGTTTTCAAAACTAGCGGCCGCTTAAAGTTCAGGAAACTTTGAAAATATTCCAATGAGTAACTAACATACTCGCCTTTGTGAAGTGCTCCGAAAAAAAAGTAAATCCCTTACCTGGCTTGAAGATTAAGGTTTTGATCCTTTGTAGTGATGCTTTAAACCTAGGTAGCATTAAAACTGCCAGCTTTTCCTTCCAGGCGTAGGTTTGCATACAAGGTACATTAAAAACGTTCCTTATCTGTGTCGAGCAGAAGCCGGTTTCATCTTGTAGGGTCCTTTTGAAATTAAAGGTTTGTAAAAGCACTCTTTTGGAAAACTCGTGTGCCGAGAGTTTATGAAGAGTAAGCGCTGATCCAGGGATCCAAGGAAGGATTGATAAATGCCACGCCAGGGCCATTTTGTGTTTACAACAGGTGTTTTAGTTTCCAATCTCCTATGTATGTGTCTAACCCTTTATTAAAAAATTGTATTTTTGATAAATGTCGTCATTTTTCAGCCTATGGAGCCACCTTAAGTAATGCTTTGAAGGCTCCCTACCCCCAATCCTCCCCCTTCTCTTAACCTAGGAGTATACAAGTGCGAGAAAATGTTATTTTTGTGACTCACGTGTGCGCTGCTTCATGAGCGATGATGATTGATGACGCCAACCCAATGTCATTGTTAACAGTTCTGCCAAAATCTGTTCTGCATGTGGAATCCATCATGGCTAAACCTGCACATCAATCAAAATAATAGACGGAAAATGCTGTTTTACACGGTCCAAACTAATGGCGGCAAAAGACTAAACTAATTTGAACTTTTCTTCGCAACAACTATAACAAGGACGCACATATAAATATTTTTTAAACACATTGCACATATATAGTGAAAACTGCAGTCGTTTATGTATTTGTTTTATAATACAAATTAATTCTGAAATTGAGATTGGCTAAGACTCATTTCTAGTGTTTACATGAACCTTGAATATGGTAAGAAAACGTAAAGAAAACTGCTAAATATCTTTCATAATTTTTTTTTCTGTCATCTTGTTTTTTTTCCTGCTAGATTGTTTCCACATGAACTAAAATTAGCAAAACCCCTACCTCCAGAACTTTGCCTAGTAAGAAGAAAGATATGATTATAGTTAGTAAACTTAAATTACGTAAGTTTGAGTATCAACCAGTCATGTTAACCCTAGGACGTACAAGCTGACTCAAAGCCCCATCGTGGAACAAGGGAGAGGGGGCTGATGCAATCCAACCACAGGGTTTTCGTTCTTTTAAGGTAGAGTAAAAAAAAAAATTACCTTGAGTAGACAGGGTGGCCTCCTCCTTGTACATCCGTGGGTTAGTTAAAAAATATTTCTATTTCACAATTACGGGCTTACTTGCAGTCGTGTACGTGCGCTAACTATTTCTTTTTATTATTATTTAACAATAGCTGTTGTTAAAGTTATCAGCGGTTTGACATACAATCGAAGAGAAGGGGTCAACTTTGCTCTGCATTGATCGTTCTCCACGTATTTAAGCCTTTTGGAGCAAACGAATATTTAATCGCAGATTTCAAGTTCCTATGGTCGCCCAACGGCAAATACCCCTCATCCGCTTTTGTCCTCATTTACTATTTTCAGAAATTTAATTGGCCAATAATATTTCTAAATATTGCTCTCGAACTTCGGGGAAAACGAGGAAAGGCCACCCTTTTGTGGATAACCTCCAGCCACTGCACACTATCACGATGGCCGGTTGCTAGGGCATTTCCACCCCGAAGGCAACCTCGTTCTCAGGGCCTTTTCCATGGCTTGCCTCGAAGGCTCGTATATTTCATTTTTGACTCACAGAGGAGAACTTCATATTTTAAATGAAGCAAGAAATTAAAACATCGTAATTGGAGGAAAGCTTTCTTTATATTTTTACAGGAGCCCATTGCTTTGTAACATTGTAAAGGTAGTTTTTACTTTTCTTGAAAGTATGATGACAAAAATGACACCTATTTTTAGTAAAAACACTAAAAATTTGAAAAGTAGTGTTCAAAACGGTACAAGCATTTTTGTCACAGAAAAACAATATTTACAGTGAAAACCCCATCCCAATCGGATAAAATGACGTAGAGTTACAGATAATTTAAGAAATTCAAATCTCCCGCCACATGATCATATATGGTCAAAGTTAAGGGGTTTGAGACGCGAAAACAAATGCATTCGCAACGGACAAAAGTTAAAGCTGCATAAAATCAAAATTGTAATTTCTTTGATTTAGCATATGTGGTGCTATAACGCGTATTTCGTCACGAGTTACGTCATTGTGACGTAATAATGACGTAATTCGTAACGAAATGCGCTTCATAGCACCACATATGCTAGATCAAAAAACTATAATGTTGATCTTATGCAGCTTTGTCTTTTCTCCGTTGCGAATTCATTCATTGTTTATGCGTTTAAAACCCCTATATTTGACCAATTTAATTCGACCAATTTAATTTACAAGAAATTAACAGCGGTAACTCACCCTGTCAATAAAATTATCAAGTCTGCATGCGCGGGATCATTGTCTAAAGTTGGCATTTTTTCTCCCCAGTGTGATAGCTTATCCAATCTTTCTCGATTGCTAGCTGACGAGTTGTAACCCAGCTGCAAAGATGTCAAAGAAAAGTCAATCTATCAAGCGACGGACTGATCGCCCGATTGACAGAAACAGGCCGAATTCAGGAGAACATAAACTATGATCAACAGCCTTTCTCAACCTTACCCCGTCTTTTTGGATGAAAATTTTCACCACTACCAACGCGAGTTTCTTTTCTCCAACACTCTCATCGTGGAACATGTTGTCTACCTAGTGATTGAGAATTAGACAGAGTGATTTCACAAATAAAGTATATTAAGCAGTAAGAACAATCTAATTAAAGGTGGAAGCAGAAGCGTGATGCAATAATTAATAGTTCCAACCGTGAAGCCTCTTTACCACGTGAGCTAGAATGAGCAAGTACATCGTTATGTTTTGCTCTCCGTGTGTCTTAACTACCAAGTCATCTGCTACCATGGCAACCTCTAAGTGTTTGTGAGACGTGGAACGTTCGTCGCGTGATCGCTTATTTCTGTTAGGTTCCAGACTCCGTTTGTTGCGCTCGGGAAGATCCGAAACTAAAAAGAAAAACAATTAAGAGGTATGAAATAATAATTGCGCACAAAAAAGAAAATGGTTTGAATGAAAGAGAGCACCGTATATGCATGTCTTCTAGGATACACGAGTGATTGTGTGATTCCTCGTGCTAATCGTGGAAAGAAAAAGAGTTATTTTTTAATTGTCCATTAGCGGTTGGATAAAGGGTAGATACCATTCTGAATCATTGTAAATAAATGCGTTCTGAGGCCATATTTTACCTTCCATCTCTTTTTACGTTTAGAACAAGACCTTTGGAAAATGTTGTGTTCTTTTTCTTGAAATATAAATAAGTTCAATGTTCATTTCTTAATACAATAATTTAGATAACCAGTTTCATTTGCAGTTGTTTGGATCATTTTGGTTGAAGTCGTGACTTTTAGCACTGAGAAATTGACACTGAATTACACGTTTTCAAATCTTATTCATTACTTTCCTATTAAATGGCAACATTTCCAATAGAAGGAAAGTCGTTTCAAGCAGGTTGGTATCATGCACTTCTGAAATGTATTGTTTATCACCCATCTTATCTTGTGACAAGTGCTTACATTACAACAAACACGCTTAGATATAGAAAACTTTGCACTTTCCTAGCATACTAAGCGGTTATCTTACCTGAGACGTCACAACCCTGTCCAATGACGTCTTGCAATGACCGTCTATAGATCAAATGAGGTTGGCCTCCATCGACTGACTCATAATCCTGCGCGAGATGGCTCGGTAAAGGATGGATAAAAAGCGCCTGTTTCATGAGGCTTATCATGCCAGTCTGATAAGTAAACAGATGCACACACACATTAGTGATTTGCGATCACTAAGCAGTTTCAAAAACTGAAATACGTGGCACCCTAAGGAGTTTAATTTTATTCGTTTGCCTCAGCATGGAATTTGCCGGCATACCTACGCATTTTATTTTCTTGGCTAGCGAGAGGAGCTGTGACTTCAATGCAATGTCGTCGGTTAAGTTTTTGGAAGATGCCTTTCGATGCGCAAAAACGGTTAATGCTGTTCGTTCGCTTCACAGTTCATGGAACATTCAAATTTAGCCGCTAACTGAAATTGCAAACCTGAAAGCTACTTTCAATGAGCTATCTGTTGCTTTTTTCCTCAGCATACAGAGAACGAAAACAAATCTCGTAAGAGGTGATATTTTTAGCCTGTGAATGCTGAGTTATACTTCAAACTGTTCTATATTCAGAGCAAAGAAATTCGAAAGCAAAACAGGAAGAAAATGAAAAATGGAAAAGTGAGATTTTAACTTTATATTGACGTTTGAGGAGAAGCAAGACTCTAGGCTGAATGCAATAAAAACAAAACTTATAGTCCTTAATCTAGACCGACTGAATCTGAGCAATGTTCACCTTATGGAAACTCTTTTAGACAGCTGGCTGAAGAATGACAATATCAAATTATCGTGGATATAATAAGATTTTGTTTTAGAGCCGGCTTGACTTACATTCAATTTCAGTTTGCGATGTACGTACAAATGCAGCCACGTTTGTAATTTACCGGCCCTGTCATCGTGTCGCACACTCCAACCTTCGCAGTCTGCTTGCCGTATCTGGGGTCATTATTTTAATTAACGAGTTGCAGTTTACAAAGGAAGTAAGGAGTAAAGAGAATCTATTTTCTTTTCTGGTATCAAAAGTACCAGATACGCCATTTTAATTTGATTGAAAAGATACGATACGTTTTTGCAGGTGAAAAAACAAAATTCTGTAGTCAAAATTAAAAAAAATACGACAGCCAATTATCGTTCTTAACTCTTTTTCTGAGCCATCGTCCATTTAGTTCAAAAGGTATTGCTTACTTCTACTACAAAACAGTAAATTACACCCGATCGCTCTCCAGAATTTTGTGGCAACTGGGTGCATGCAAAAATGTAGACTAAGTGACTTCTCAGGCTGAACACCTCAGCCTCGCTATATAGGGTCACTCCGACGGTGTTTAAGTTCGTCCTCAAAGTTATGCATCAACTTCTAATGATGAACTTCTAAAGAACCGATCATTTCCGCGGAACAAGTTGCAGCAAAGCTGTCTGTCCGCTAACCGATGAAGATTACATGTTTGCTGCAAACCTCTGACAATATTACTTACCAAACCCCCTTGGTTGCTAACGGCAACCACGGAGCCCGGATGTGAAACCACGTGGCCACTATAAAACGTATTCTTGGGTAGTGCGGTGTACGATTTACTGCCATTTTTATGTTTGGTTTCTACAATGGATCCTGGAGCTATAAGATGTTTAGCTTTGGTGACGTTTAAATGAAGCGAGAACCCAAAGGCGTCCATTTTGTAAAACCAGGAGTCGGGTTGATATATGCTTCGTTTTGTACGACTACGTTTGTGAAGCTCACGTGTAATGAACTCTCCGGCATCATCTGCTTGGAACGGGGAGATTACCTCATATTCCGGTACTGAGGGAAAGAAAAGCAAAAATCAGACAAAAAAACAAAATATACAGACACAAAGACATAGAGACATAGAGAAACAAGAGACATGGAGACAGCCAGAAATTTATTTCAACAGGGTATCTCTGTAGGTCTTTTATGTGATGAAACTAAAACCTCAGAAGGAGAGGTAATATTTAAGAAATAGAAAACATATACCGTGTTTCTATCGAGTTATATAAACACGAGTGGAAGTTTGGGAGAACGATAAATGCTGTGGGAACACGAGCAGCAGGCGAGTGTTTCCACAGCTTTTCCGAGTTCTCCCAAACCTTCACGAATGTTTATATAACTCGATAGAAACACGGAGTACATGTTTTCTATTTCTTTTGGAAAACACCGCGACGAGAAAAAGGAAAACAACTTCTTAACTTTGATTATCAAAATGTAAATTTTCTTTGTTCGCGCCATCACTACGTCAAACGCGATTATTAACCGATCAGCGCCTGCTTTCTTAGGACTGTTTTCTAATTAATTTTGGAACACGATTACGTCACATGAAAACCAAGAATTGCACCGAATTGGTTGCCAAGAAAGCCGTGTTGGGACATAACTAAAAACAATGCAATTACAAAATTAGAAAAAAGGAGCCGGAGAGGTACAGAGACATAGAGACATAGAGTCAGAAACATTGAGACTTTCAAACAAAAAAAAGACAAATAGACATACAGACATAAGGACAGTCAAGCAGACAGACATAAAAACATACAGAAACAGAGCTAAAAACACCCAAACTAACTGATAAACAAACACTGAAACAAACAAAAAGCATCTGAACAGATTATTGCCCAAGCAAACAAGAAAACCATACAAACAACCAATCAATCAACAAAATTGATACTAACACATAACATTGCCTGTTCGCAGACGTGAAATAGCTAGTTGTGGTGAATTACAAATATGAGATGAGACCGATTTCCAAATCTCTCTACTCGCCCGCCTTATTTCAGCGAGTCCCTGGTGAATTTCACTTTATATAGAGTGTAATGGAAAGGGCATGAACTACGTTTTCTTTATTTTAAACCAGCTATAAAGACGTAAGTGTGCCATAGAGAAAAACAAATTTCCAATGGGACTTGCCATTTTTGGTACTCCAGTGCTGCTGCACCAATCATGATATTACGCAACGTGCGCGGCAGGCAAACATTTTAAAGTAAATTAAAATAATACCAACCTTCAGCATGAGAAGTTGCCCCAAAATATTTTGACATCTCCCTCTTTGTCATTCGATGGTGAAGCAAAGGTCTCTAACGTAGGGACAAAAAGTAACGATTAAGAATAATCTTATCCTTCAAAATATCCTTAAATTAATGGGACGGTTACAAAAGTTAACTGTATCCAAAAAACGGTTATTAAGTATATGTTTCTGAAACTTACTTTTTGATTCCTGGGAGATGCAAGCAACCCTAAAAATGAAATTTTAATTAAACGTGATGTGAAACAGTAGCTTACTTAGCAAGAAGCAAACAGACAAAGAAAACATTGATTAATTAGTTTCCCTACCTGTGGTTGCGATGTTAAGAAGGATAACCAGCGGAAGTAGTGTTGAAATCAAAGAAGGCATTTTCATATTGCAGAATCTAAAAAATAAGACACCTTTGTTATCTCTAAAGCTTTCCAAAGAACTCAAGCGAATAATGCTGCCTGACTAGGTGCCACAGCGCAAAGTTTCTTTCACAGGTAGACATAGAAAATAAATCTGATTTGTCTATTGGTAAAATAAGTTGGACGATGGTAGAATACATATAGTTCAAAGATTGATAACAGCAAGGGGTGATGCAACAACAACATATCGCCACTACTTTCACATAAGGGTTTGAATCGGGGGTCCAACTGTCGGTTGTCGGTTAAAATTTTCTTACTTTATTGGTTGTCGGTCAAAATTTTTGACCTTTTTCGGTTGTCGGTAAATCTCGGTTAATATTTTTGTTGCTACGTAGTCAGTATTTTTTTTGTTGTTAGTCAGCAATATTTTTCGCCCTTTATCGCTAGACTACTAACCCCATTCAGACCCGCTCACATGCCCCACTGTAATCCAATTGTCCTTTATCACAGAGTGAGGAGAAACTATGATACAGGTTTTGGACCTTGAGGAAAACTACTATAACATAGCCTCATTTCCTTGTGTCTGTTTTGCTATGAAGAAACAGAACATGTACGACACAACCAAGTGAAATAAGACCACGCAAGTGGCGAAGGCCGATGCGCACAATATTATGGAATGCTTTGATCAAACAACCTCAACTGACATCAAATTTTATAATGCTCTATCCTACTTCTTTTTTAAATTGTAAAAACGAAACCACTCCATCATAAATTGCTTTGAGCCTCTTGAATTTTAGAAACAGGCGGAAAAAATTAAAAAAACTGCATAATGGGAAGTAACAAGTGCTAAGCAGTCAAGCGAGGCATCTCTAGGCTAAAAAGTTCACCCAGAAGCTTTCTTTTAAATATGTAAAATGTAATGCTTTGTTTCCGGCAAAAAATACCACCAAAAAGTATCAATGCAACAACTTGAGCTTCCAATGATTCAGAAGGCATAGATACTAAATAGCTTAAGTGTCCTGTTCGGGTGTGTATTAACCGTAGGTCTAAAGCAGATTTGTTATGGCAGAAGTAAATAAAATTTCGCCGAGATTTGAACGGAAAAATATCTTGTTAAGTGCTACAGTTTTTACCCTCACCGAAAATTCGTTAGGAAACCAGTGAGCATATAAATACCACCAAGAGCTATTGACAATTTCCTTCAAATTAATCGAATTTTTTTCTTGACCTTTACAGCAGCTTCATCTGTTGCAGTAAGTTGAACATTTTTGATGCAGCAGGCTGACTTAAAAGCTGCCGGACGTTTAGCTGAGCAAACCCGCATTAAAATAATTAAAATCTCTACGATACTGAAGAATTCTTATTTGTTACATACAAGGAGCTGTACCAGAAATAAGTTACCTTAGTACGTTCTGCAGGAGATGCACTCCGAGTTTCGTAATCAGTTGAGACTGCGGTAAGTACTGAAGAAAGCGAGGATTTTTGTTGAGTGTGAAAAAGGCAGATGCTATTTGTGTTTGTTAACGGAAGAACTACAGTGAAAATTAGACTTGTCTGACAATATATATAAATGTTTGTTTCATAGATCGGAATGTCAGGTTTGTTTTGTTTTGTTTTTTATTTTTTTTTTCAACTTTGCATGTAGAGATAAATAGTACATTTCTATAGCAAGATGACGAATATTATTTTATTTCAGAAATCGTGCATTCTATGTTATTTCTTAAGTATACACACGCTATTTTTTTTAGAAGGTAACATTTGTCAATATTTACTCTTTAGTAGTTTGAATTCAAACAGAAAATGTCAGTTGTTTGTTAACAAAAGCTGACTTAATAATTCCCCGCAAAATTTAGACTTGAGTGCGTTTGCCAAGAACAGTTTTTTTTCTTTTCTTTTCCTCTCGGAAGAGTTGCCATCAGGCGGTTTGCAAATTTTGACAAAGAAAAGTTGTGTACTTAAGTAAATGGCACTTTTAGTTTATGAAGATTGACAACATGACCACTGTGAATTACAATGATGAATAAAAACTAACCACAGAATTGAAAGGAATATTGTAAAAACGATTTAAAAAAAAAAGAAAAATTAAATGCAGAGCTTAAAGCTATGCAATCAAAAATTGATTGCAATGCCGATGAATTTGACAGTTAATTAAACGATTTGATGATCAAGCAGCCGAATTCGTGAAATAATTCCTTCCAACCAACGTACTTGACCAAACATGAGTTTTTATGCGATAAGTGTTCATTATATTGTTGCCTTTACACCAGGTTTATCCCGGATAATCCTGATAGACAAAAGGTAAACAAGTAGAACAACTATTTGATTTTTCGCTTTCGCACCTTCCCGTTGTTAACCTTTCACCAACGTTTGTCAATTTGTTGTTTATAAATGATGAACGATTGAAATTGTCTAACTGAACAAAAACACAGTTAAAATATGTATTTTTCTTTCTTTTTGATGCGTGGAACTGTTTTTAGTCAATGGGCTCCAGAAAAAAAGGAACGAAGGGCTGCGTTTGTCAGATCGTTATTTACGGGAGGATAAATCATCGTATTGGTCTACTTAACAAGATAATCGTGAAGAGATATCTGACATGTTATATTTAACCATATGCTGTTTTTATGGGGCTAAAAAATGAAAAATTTTACCGCTAAAAAGCGAGAGAAGTTATTGTTTCAATCAATTTCACACCAATGTTTAACGTCGGGAAACTTTCTAGAGGCTGTATTTTGTGAGGTATGCGGATATCTCCCATAACCCCAATGCATATAAAATTATCGGTTTTTCTCACCTACCTCATATACACGAAACTAATCCAACGCAAGAGAGAAGAACATGGCGGGTCGAAAAACGAATCGAGCCAAACATACTAGAGAAGGAGAGTGACGGGAATCATCAATGTTGACTGAACCGGCAGCTGGTTATAGAAAAGATCATGACAGAAAAAGAAATGGTCACCAAAATTATTTTAGACAATAAGTAATAGAAAAGAAGCAATTGTGTGTATCAGAATACGATTTGCATAACCGTTGGTGGCTAACGGTGAATCGAGAGTTACAAACTCGGCGCGGAAACAAAGGAACACTGCACGAATTGCATGAAACGGCATTAGGGACTGTGCAATAATTACCTGGAGAGGGGGGGGGGGGGGCATAAGAGAAAATGACAACAAGAGAGATGGGGGTTGGATGTAAAATTTAATACATACAAGGGGGGGATTTACTTTTCCATTCCCTTTTGCAAACTGGTAAAGTAGAGGAAGAGTTACGTTACTAGAGTTCAAATATAAATACTAACACTTTAATAAACTGACAAATTTGTCAACTCTAAGGGGTTCTGATCTATGAACTGTTGTGTTCCTATCTGTCATGCAGTAGGAAAGGAATGCCTCTGTTATATATGTTAAACCAGTGCTACTTTATTTGTACTAGGATTTAATAAAACAGGAAACTTAAATTAAAATGTGCAAAAGTAGTACCATAATGTTATTCAATGAAAAAGAAAGATGCCAATGTTAGCACACATGGAATCTTAATTTGGCAAAATGAAAAACCCGGAGGAAGAGCTTCAGCAAGTTAACGAAACAACGAGAGGAGACTTTGTTCAAGGAAAAGGGGGTGGGGGTTAGCCCTAATATAATCATTATGTGAAATGGGGCTGAAATTAATTTTTTTCTTCATGAGACGGGGGTATGACTTGATTTTGGGGCACATTTCACCCATTTCCCGCCCCCGCCCCGTCCAGGTAATTATTGCGCAGTCCCTTAATTTACGTGACTGTAACCGGGTAATTTTGTCTGATATAATCACCGGGCTGTGTTGAAGGTTTGAGGATTTTATGGAACATGACAAACTCTCCACCCATGAAGATAGTGAAACCTCGCCCGATGAGAGTTAACAGACAAAACTCCAGACAAAATCGACTGATATCGCAGAGTGCTCGGGTCCCCTGTACTTTGGGCGAGCGAGAAGATTTTCATGAACGTAAATCTATGGGAGCGTGAAGGTATCAGTATGCCCCAAAATTGACCATATATATATTTTTTTTCAATTTTTTTCAGATTGATCTTATTGCCGTCTTTCATTTAAAAAAGAAAATCTACAGAAAAAGATTGATTCTTAGCAGAGTTGTATGCAAAAGACGTTTGATAGCTGTCAATGGGTCGCCACGAGAAGTAAACTCGCAGTAAAGTCTTGCGTGACAGATAGCCGCGTAAGTACGATTGTCTATGTTTGTGTTTGGAATTCGAAGAACTGATCTGAATGTTCTCCGTTTGTAGATTGTTGATGCAAGCAAGCTTAAATATGTCGTCGAAATAAAAAGAGCAAAAGTTCGATTCGTATCCGTTTACAAGTCCGAAGAAAGCAACACAGCAACCACATTGGGCAAAGTCGGTGCAAAAGGTTTCAAATACAAATAAAAATAAATGCGATCAGAATTAGGCTGAGGCTCCAGCTGGCTATATAGCGACCAAGTTTCCATCTCGAACAAGATAGAAGTTCTCTCTCCACAATATTCGTGCAAAAGGGTTTCAAATTTCCGTGCAAAAGGGTTTCAAACCAGAATTCGTTAGCGAAGTCATTAAAAGCGCTTCCCCTCTCAGCGATGTCTGAAAGTTGGGCGGTTTCGGAATTGGAACCCCTGATTAGCGGGTTAAATGAATGGAAACAGAAATCACATTTAACTAGAGAATGTTGGTCTGGTAATAAACACCTAGAAAGAGTGTTCAGCTAGTTAGCGTCTCCGTAAATAACGGTTTCAGTATGTATACATCAATGTAAATGATTAAGTTTTCCATGTCCCTTGTGGTCTAAGTTCAATGACGCAGAACTTAGCATTGACGCAGAGCCTTAATTATGAAATTCTGAAACTAAAGCGAATTCTCCTTTGGCCGAGTGAGAAGATTTTCATGAATACAAATCACATGACAGCTTTACAATTCCTTACAGCCGAAAATTTAAGCCTGTTAATTTGCTTGCATTTTGAATTGATGCTGAGTTAATATCAAAATATGACATAACAGTCATACTGAATCTGTATATATTTTAATGAACATAATATACACGATCCTAAAATATTTTAAGCTTTGATTCCTATCGCGTTGAAATAAAGATTTATGTTTATAATTATATTTTTTATGTTATGAGTTCAATTTTAAATCAAGTGTAGCGCAGATGGAGGAAATGTCATGCACGTTTGAATTCTCCCCACCGGCCCCTCAATGCGAACTGAAAGCAGTCTAAGGACTTGCAATAATAATAATAATAATAATAATAATAAT
>CM042755.1:20003547-20025974 GCA_022496165.2 Catalaphyllia jardinei
GACGGAGACGGAGACGAAGACAAAGACAAAGACAAAGACAAAGACAAAGACAAAGACAAAGACGATGACGATAACGATGATGATGACGATGATGATGATGATGGTGATGAAAATGATGATGATAATGATGATGAGGTGAGGATGAGGATGAGGATGAGGATGAGGATGATGATGATGATAATGAGGATGATGATGATGATAATGATGATGATGATGATGACGACGACGATGACTTGGGAAGTCGTTGCCCAATCTTCCGCCAAGCAACGAGGCTCATATTAAAAACGCTCGACAAAATAACTAATGATAAAAGTACAAAAACAATATTGAAATATTAAAAGTGTATAAATCAAGATTGGCCTAGCTAATTAAATTATAGAGGAAAGGAGAAACGACTTAAGTAATAAGGTAACACAGCCTTAAATAATTAAGGATAAGTGTTTCAAACGGAAGAATTTGAGTAATATATTGTCACCGAGAGATTATCAAGGTAAAAGAGTGAATCCCCCATGTCGGTCCACTAACTAAGGTAATCCCTCTTAAGTTATTTTTAGACATTGTACCCAGGTCTTCCGCGGACATTACTCACGCGTTGCGTGGATATTTTCGTAAAGGATCAGTTTGTTTCGTTTCGTTTCAAAGCAAAGTAAAACCTCCAACGTTGTGGAGATGTCTTCTTTGATTCTTTGATTACAAGCAAGGGAGCTTCGGCTATCGGTATGTTTTTAATATTTTTGGAAACTTCAATGGGAGTTCCAATAAGAGACGGATGTTCCCTGCTCAAACAATAACAACTGAATGAACGGCAGAGAAAACAAACGCGAAAACACAAGCTAGGCAACTGAACAAAATGATAGTCGAAAGTGCTGGCAGACGCTCGCTACCCAAATAGCAAAAAGCAGCTTAAGCAGTAACGGTAACAACGTCAACGAAAACGTCGATTCCATGCAAAAAACGACTTAACATTCAACTTAGTCAGAAATATTCCAAACAGGATATGTAAGTTTAAAATTCGAGAAAGAAATTTTAGAAATTGGCCTTCGTATACTTCACGTTCTCTCAAATATACAGAATGTGGCTATTTCACTTTGTTGATTAATTTTGTGAACTTTTGTAAACAGCGGCACTGGATAACGCTCCATTGACACTGCATTTTTGGGATCTATTACGTAAAACGCAGAGCACTTTGATCAACCCCATAGTTAGGAAGTTTCCGCAAAATGATTTCATGATTGTATCAAAGGCCTTTTTAAGATCAACAAATAGCACGCCATTTAAGAGACCATTGTCAATATTAATTGACCAGTTGTTCGTTGTCTCAAGCAGCGCTGTTAGCCTGCTGTGCATTGATCGAAAGCCAGATTTGTACGTATTTAAGAGACTATTTTCCTGAAGGTAATCATAAAGTTGACGATAAATGATGGTTTCGAAAATTGTTGAGACGAGTGGCAATACTGATATTGGGGGTAAGTTTCTTAAGAAACTGTGGTGCTGCGTCGGTGGGAGTATCACAAGATAATTTGAGTTGATAATGTGAACAAATATCTATATCTATCTAATGTCAACAAATATCTATGACCAACAAATAACTATGACTAGCACCAGTGTGCACTACAAAGCCACAGATTCTCATAGTTATTTGTTGTATTCATCTTCACATCCATCACATGTCAAGAATTCCATTCCTTATTCTCGATTTCTTAGACTTCGTCGCCTTTGTAGTGAAGACTCTGATTTTTCCTTAAAATCAGAGGAAATGCGCGAGTTTTTCGACAAACGTGGCTATCCTGCCTCTGTTGTTGAAGTAGGCCATCATCGCGCCCAACAAATTGATCGGCAGTCAGCACTACAAACGCCTCAGAAGGAGAATAACAATAGAATTCCATTCACTCTCACATTTCACCCTCACAACCACGCAGTTAAATCCATCATTCTAAAAAACTTTAAATTACTTCAAAATGATCCTGATACTGGCAGAATCTTTTCGCAACCGCCATTAATTTCATTCAAACGCGACAAAAACATAGGTAACCTTTTAGTCAGAAGTGCTTTTCAAACAAGTGAACAACCCGGTACTTTTAAATGTGCACGCGCACAATGCAAAACATGTCCTTTCATTTGCAACGTTGAGAAATTGTCGGGACCCAAGCGATCCATTAAGATCACTGATCATTTTACCTGTACCTCAGCCAATGTCATCTACTGTATAACTTGCAGCCTTTGCAAAAAGTTATATATCGGCGAAACAGGTAGACGACTAGGCGACCGATTTCGAGAACATCTTCGCGACGTAGAGAAAGACGACAAAAACGCATCTAAACCGGTCGCTAGACACTTTAATCTTCCGAATCACTCTACGTAACATATGACAGTCTGCGGCCTCTCCCTACATGAAGGAAGCACAGAAAGTCGCAAAACTCTAGAACAAAAATTTATTTTTTCAAATCGGCACTCTTAATCCTCACGGTATCAACGAACACTTTTCATTCAACTCATTTATTCTGTTTTTCGCGTTGCTAGGCACCAACCAATAGCGTAGCTCCATATTTCTGTATATAAACCACACACAACCTACAATTCCTCGATTCGCTCCGACGAAGGGCTAGCGCTCGAAACGTCAGCTTCTGAATCTCTTTACGGTGGCCAATACTAATATTGGTCAATAGTTCCCTAGTTTACGCTTGGATCCTTTCTTAAACAGCGGCGTAACTTTGGCAATTTTCCACTCGTTTGGAAAGATTTCAGCATCTACACAGCTCTTAAAATGTATGCTAAGGACGGCCCGACAATACTGTTTCAAAATTTTAAGAGTTTACAGGGAATTCTATCTAACCCAGTGGCTTTTTTTGTGTCTAGCTGGTTCAAAAGCCTGCATACAGTGCTAGCGCTTGGCGGTTTAAGAGAAAATATTGCGTCCGTGGGTTGTAAAAAGAATTCTGGCTCAATGGCTGACGGTTGTATTTCACTTGCCAAATTTGATCCAATAGTGGCAAAATAATCGTTAAAGACTTCTGCCATTTCAGCTGCAGAAGAAATAGGTTCGTTGTTTATCTTAATTTCAGAAATATTTCGTATTCTGTCATACTTGCGTGAACTTAGGTCGTCAATTCCATGTTTTTCAAGGATTCGTTCTATTCACTTCCAAGTTATGCGTAAAAAAACTGTTTCTTTGCCGATTTAAGGCATTGTTTACACCGTTTCGAGCGTGCTTGTATCGCTCCCAAGCCGTCGCACTATTTTCATGAATAGCAATTTTCTTCATATAATTCTTTTTATAAATTTTGCGAGTCAGTTCATATGTAATCCACGGGGAGTGTTTATTGGAGACCCGTTTACTTTGAAGTGGGACATGCTTTTCAACTACTTCCACAAATAACTTTTTCCAAACATCCCACATCGCTTCCGGATTTGTCTCTGAAAAAATACTATTCCATGGCTATATATATGGGGATCTCTTTATTGTCGCTAAAACCATTCGAAATGGTTCATCGCGATCAAATCGTCTTTCATGTTTGGCTTTACCTCCAAGATGCAACCTGAAGGGACCAGACGTTTTCGGCCGCGAGTACAATGACTCCAGTTTCAAAGTAACTTTTCACTTAAAGGAATTAAACTCTCAGATGCAGACTTTGAAAAAAAAAAATCTCCAACCTAATGGAATAAAACTAAGCATAAATTCACAAGTACGCATTCCGGACCTATTGTATAGATATACTTTGGTTTATCTATTACTTGTATGAAGAAAAAAATGTTTGCAGACTATAAGACCTCTTGAAACAGACACATTTTGTCACGTCAATTTTCATAGCATCTCTTTTACAGGAAATTGATCATTACATTCATGCGAATTGAACAATTTTTGAAAACAGCTCAACTCCCAATTTCCTCCCGCTATGAGATTCACCTGGCGGGAATCATGGTAATTATATTCATCACATTGGACTGGATATTTGCTTTGATGAATACAGCTTTTATCAAGCTCCAAAAGCTTTTAAGATGTGAATCAAAAGTGCTGCGGAATCAATCGAGTTCATGACCCTTTTTACCACGCTGATCATACTCACAATCCTTGACTACAACAACACAAGGAGACCAGTCTTGCTGGTTTAAAAAGTTTAATTTATCACTCAGTTTAAATTCTAATACAAGGGCACCGCGTTACTTTGTAAACGGACAGTTTTTGTAATTATAGTTACATGTTAAGTTAAATGATAGCATCTTTGGATATCTTTATTTTACTGTGCTTGTTTCTATACATCTCTGTCCGAGGCAGCGTTCATGTGCAACGCATCCTGAAAATCCAAATAGATGAGATAAATAATTTAAACGTGTTTTATAATGACGGACAGTAAATACCTAAAATGAAATACAGATATGAGTTACACTACTAAGAAAGCCCAGGAGGTTTACTGAGGTAGTAAAATTACCCAGTACAATTTCATTATTGCTGGTTCAATGATTTGTAAACACTAATCATCGTCTGTATTTTGAATTGGGAGGCGCAGTGGCCTAATGGTCAGCGAGCAGACTTTACCCGTTTTATATTGTCCGTAACCAACCGCCTAAAAGCCCTCCAGTTACACTCCCATGTTATATCGCATCAACCAAGTTTGCAGATCAGGACCCTTGTCTATTCTACATGAACCGTGTTATGTTCAGTTTCTGCCATCAATACCGCGAGCTTATACTAGGGGGTCTAAGAAAAACGACAACATTAACCGGGATGCTGATAAACAAAATGTTTAATGACAGCACAGTGGCTGTGCAAGTGTATCGTAAATCTTTCTTTGCAGAAAACAGCAAGTCAATTTTAAAATCTATATATAACCGATAACCTCAGAAATTGTCCGGCGCTCATTGGCTAATTTTTATCGTCAATAAATAAACGGACAGATACGTGAATTTATAATTTATGCGATTCCGCAACGAGCGAGAGCGGACAATTTGACAATTTGTTTGACCTAATATTTAACAAATAGATTCCATGTCGCCGTGCGTCTGTTCAGTAATGTGTAGTAAGGAAAAGTCTGCATACGAGCCAAGTGGCCTATCAGGCCGGAGCTTATCCCGGCTTCCTTAGCATGAAGCGACTAGGAGTATTTCTATTCCCTCCTGGATGAGATGCTAGTCCATCGCAGGGATATCCCCAGCATTAAATTCACCGATGCCCATTTATATACCTGGGTGGAGAAAGACACCGTGAGTGTTATTGTTTTGCCCAAGAACACACCACAATGTCCCCGGCCAGGGCTCGAACCCGGACCGCTGGATCCGGAGACGAACGCACTAACCATGAGGCCACCGCGCTTCCCACACGCCAAAATGTGGTAAGAACAAAAAAGTGGCACACGAGGCGATAGCCGAGTGTGTCACTGATGTTCTTACCACATTTTGACGTCTTGTATGATCTATTACTGAACAGACGCACGGCAACATGGAATCCATTTGTTTTATATAATAACGAAACAAATTACTTTACAGAAAGCTTTTGTTTATTTCAAAATACCTCAAAAACGCAAACCGTCATTGCAATCCAGGAAAGGAATTGGGAAAGCATATGTACCTTTCCCTTAAGCATTTTGCAACACTGTCTGTCTTCAAACAACAGCTGAAGAGACTCGCGAAGAGTCGAAACCGCCGGTCCTGTTGTAGCCTATACAACTGTTACAGCAACAATGTGCGTGAAAGCGCCATACTACCTAAAAGACATGCTTAAAGAGCAAAACTACAATGTGAAGGCTTTGATAATGCGACGCAACCACAAAAACCACATTGGGAGTCCGTGCGGCCTGTCTTTGCTTTTCCTCACGGATTTCAAAATACCTCAACATAACGCGAAAGCCGGCCTTTGTCCACGAAGACGAAAAAAAGCAATTTGACGTAATCTGTTATCGATACAAAATGAAGCAATTTCATTGGTTACGACGCGTAGCAAATAATTGTGATTGGTCGAGGAAAATCACGCCACTGTCAGACTTGACTCAAGCGTTGCTCCTTGTGGTATAAAGAACTTACAGTGAAAGCAGAATTGAACAGCGAAATCTACAAATCTTGAAGAAAATGTTGGAATAATCAAGTCAGTTTTTGTCATCAGAGCAGCCCTGTGAGCCAAAAAGCTTGGACGTTGCCTTAAAAATTGCAGGAGTTGAAAAGATACCCTTAGAAAACTTGTGGTTGCGGTCAACCTAGAGGCTATTTGATTCCGGTTTTAAATGAAAGGAGCGTAAATGACGGTGGAGATTTTTGTTTTTTGTGGTTCGTGATTCTCAAATCAGTTTGATGTAGTGTCGGAGACACATTTTAGCTGCGATACTACCGTTGGGCATGAGCTGTGGTTAGCTATACTTCGCTCGCTGCTGTGCCCTGAAACGGACAAGAACCGATTTGCATCGGAAAGCAAGGTTATGTGTTTATTTCATCTGATTTTAAGAAGTGATGTTTTGATGTTTCATTCCTGACATCAAACAGTGTGTCAACAGTTATTTTGAGACTGGGAAAAGTTGAATTTTAAAATAAATTAATCTCAGAAACATTTTGTTGATGGTTCTCGGCTTACCAAGACCAATTTGTGCGTGGTTTAGTCTCGCTCAACTGCCGAGCGAGGCTGCTCGTGATTTTTTTCTGAACATTTTCTTAGCGAAGCGGCTTTATCTTTCTTCTTCTGCTTCTCGAATCTGTTCAATGCCTCGGCAAGATTTTTTTGTACCTTATCTTTTGCCCGGTCACGTAAAATATTATCTTAATTCTCAAACCTTTCCGCCATCTTAAAACAGCAGAGGGAAAAACTCTGTAATGATGACGTCAGTCGTGCATCTGTCCTCTAATAAATCATAGGCGAAAAACAATCATAACTTGGGTTATTATATAACGCGTCGTAGATCCCCAGCTACTTTGACAAATTTATGACGAAATTTATGATCAGTAACGGAACGGATGCAAGAAAAACTAACATCATGGGTTCTATGTTCAGTTTCAAGACAAAGGGAAACATACTGAATGACTTTTAAACGAGTATATCGAGCGAGTTATAGGTAAAATACCGACGTCGTTGTCGTAGTAGTAATTACTTAACCCTATTCAGACTGGGGGAGGAGGGGGCTTTTCGAACCCCCTCCCCCTCCGGCAAAAGGAAAAAGCTACACCGAAAAAGCTATCACGTTCAAATTTTCTGACTTTTCCTAAAATTTATCTGGAACCATTTTGGTATAATTACCATGTCCATGTGATTAATCATGTTGCCATGGCAACCAGTTTCTGACACAGGTTTTTGGAAAATTTAAAAAATCGTGATTTTTTCGTTTTAAGATCGCGTTTTTACACTTATAGTGCTTTTTGTTGTTAAAATGGTCTTTGCTTGGGACTATTTTTTGAATTACATAAAAATGTTTCAACATCAAATATTTGGGGGAGGGGAAGGGGTGGGGTAAAAGTTGCCACTTTTTTGCTTTGACAAATATGCTGCTCTATTTTCCAAATGACACTTCCAAAGTCATTTGTTTGGTTAATAAACATTAGTTTGATACTTCTTTTGTACATTCTGAGCTTTTTTCCTTTGAAAGTTACTTTAAATTACAATTTTAACAAAAAAACGGAAATCCAAGATGGCGGATCCAAGATGGCGGACAACCATTTCAAATTTTAAATTTTATTGCTTCCTATTGCTTTTTCTCGCTGTACAAGTGTTTCCTTGTTACTAGTTCATAAGAAAGGATAACAAAAAAGATGACTTTACCAATATTATTGATATTTTACGTATCTAAGTGGAAAACTATTAAGATACATTGAAAAATCGGAATATCATAAGGCGTGGCAAAACTGGGTGTGGGGCTTCGTTGTACGGAGATGATCATTGTGTGTAAGTTTCATGACACTAGCATTATTGGTTCCAGAGATACAGAGGGGGGGGGGAGGGGGGTTGGAGTCCCCTTCCCCAGTCACAGATTGACCAAAAAAGCCCAGCACGACCTTCAAGCTTCATTAATATGGTGTATATATTGAAGGGGAGGAACCTTTAGTAGTCTTGAAGGGTTCAGCGTTTTGAGAAGTTTTGACATTTTTAGTCAATAAGATGAGTGCGAACCTAGAATTTAATATGCCCAAGTGGAGTGGGTGACTGTGTGGGTATTTAAAATATGAACAAACAATAAAGAAAAGTTTGAAGCGTTCATCGCCACTGGAAATAATTCCATTTTATGCTTCAAATCTCACCATTTTATTCCTCAAACTTGTACACAAAGTTGAAGTGAGCTCTCCCTACTCCTGACCAGCAGTAAGTGTCATCATCATCACTGTATGGCACCTTGCCGTACTTGGAGTATGTTTGTAAACCATTGTAACCGGAGTAGCATACTCCGTAGAACTGTAGAGCAAACACTTTCAATTTGGGATCTTTTTCTGCTGTGGCTTTGGCACATTTCTGTACGACCTGGGACATGTCTTTCCAGTTCATTTCCTTGCCTCTGAAATTTCTGACTAGTATTGGAAGAGCTTGATCCTCTGATCTGTCTCGGTAACATCCCAATGGTACATACTGGCGATTGCCTAAACCGGAAGAAAAGAGACATTCAAAACGAGAGCTAGCTAACTCACGGTTTTCGACGCCATTTTGACGGGCACGCTAGGCGGCCAGAAATAACAGTGTTTCGGTACGGGAATCCAAAGGTAAATAACCTATTCAATAATTGAATTTTACACAATTTGTGAATTACAACGTGAAAAAAACTAGGTAGATGATTGTATAAACCAAGTATGGAGGATGCAGCTTGACTTGACGACGCTCATTTGATATTTATAGCGGAGCTCCGGCGGCCCGAAGGCCACCAAGCGGAGCCCCATAACTATAGGAACAGGATCACATGCATGCATAGGAATAGAAACCAATTGTAACTATTTTCTCATGATAAAAATGGCTAGCGGGCGCGTGCACCCAACGATGACGACGTCGCGAATTATGGCGACTATCCAGCTAATACCAAGTCATGCAGTCTTGGATTACAGCATACATCTTTGATATTAGAAACCCATATTATGTTTAAGTGACAGCTGTCTATCAAAGATCCGCTGACCAGTATCACGTGACTATTTCGCGGGCTCAGACTTAGAGCTCAAGGTCGCATGGCTTTTATAAGTTGACCGCTGACCAAGTGCTGGTTTTCGATTGGATCGCAGGCTCATGTCAGTTTTACTTCTTAAAAACAGGGCAGGATTGTTTGGAACCCGGTTAAACTCAAACCAGGTTCAACTTTTTCTCCTATACAAATGTTTTTTTGCTGTTTTGTTTGTGTACATAGTGATCGTTAACATATATAATCGCATGAGGCCGAGGGCAATTAACTATTAATTTCACGAGTATTTTCAAAGTTTTCACAAAATTGCCCGAGTGGCGAAGCGACGAGGGCAATTTGGAAAACTTTTTTGAAAATACAAGTGAAATTAATCCTTAATTGCCCGAGAGCACTTGCGATTACTTGTTTATCACATAAGGGGCAAAATTTTGTACAAAGGACAACTTTCAAGTTCTTGTCGTCACGTAAACAGGTTTGCCGGTTCTCATTATTTATAATAAAGTTTCCATACAACGCGCGCCCTGATTGGCTCAAACAGCGTGCTTTGTCAGAGATTAGGGAACGGGTTAATGTCATTCAGCTGACTTTCAAATTTTTGCTTCGGAATTTCAATAAATTTGTCCCAAACTAAACATCTCCTGTGCGACTCAGACAAAGTCAATGTAAACGAGCTATTTGTCAGCAGTAAGCTTAAATATGGCTCATGGAGACCATCGTTGACAACAGTAGTGTAAAAACCGTACGAAAATAACACATTTTGCTAGATTCCGACAAAGCACTTAGCGAAATAAACAAATTCTTAACCTAGCGAATTCTTCGATGAAAGACATCAGAATATATTGCAAAGGCAGAAATTATACTGAAGAAGTAAAACAACGACAGGGAATACCACTGAGCTGTCTCTGTTTACATTGAGAAGGGTTATTTTTGTAAAAATGCTCAAACAACACTTACATGCAGTGTAGTAACCCTCGCTTGCTTACAAGCGGCGGCTCCGGTCATCTCAACGAATTGAACTTCAACAATTCCGTATCATCGCTCACTCGACGAGTAATCAGTTGAAAGCTTTCTCCTGTGTTCGGAGTTGAACAAGTGCGAGCAGTCTAGTCTTTACAACACTCACGTTAGCTCGGGCAATCTTGCTGCAAGCAGGTAAAAGCCGTAAATACCTTAAGCTTCTTTCAGATACAACTCAGCATTTGGCATTTTCATCCGCAAGCTTTGAGCTCCTTCTTTCGTAATTTCCATTGGAAAAATACACGTTTTCGTGAGTCACAATGCGGCCGGATTTCTCTGGACTATCAATCCTTTTACGTCCTGTTTAATCGGGTAAATAAAACGGGTTAAACTATTAACTGAAAAGCGAACTTTGAAGGCATTCTTCTTCTCTCGAAAGGCAACGTGAAAGGACGGGAAAGGTTAACCGAAATTTAGTTTGTGATTGACAGCTGTCGTGCCGTTAGCCAATCAAATTATTTGAAAATTCTAACAAGGATTGCGATTGGCTTATTTTAGCGTGCCTTATCAGAAATTGATAGACAGCTGACGCCACTTTTACTTATTTGGAAAATAAAATTTGGTTTGAAAATTCAGCGAATGCGTGGGGTAATTATTGAATTATTGAGCTGCAATACTGATAAGGCGACCGGAAGCAAAACGAAGAAATTAATTAACCTTCAGTTTGGCGGCCATGAAGTTCTGTAATTCCATGCTTCGTGCAACACCAGCCGTCTCCACTCAAACGTTTTTCAGGCTGCGAATCAATACATTTTTAGTCGGAAAAATCCTTTTGCTTTTCCACCAAAAGACTGCGCATTGTTGCATGTTGATTCTCTTTCACGTTAAGATGAAATAACCGTGTTTAGATCAAACTCAGAAGCGATGCATTTCTGAAATTCTTTTTCAAAATCCGTTTGAAGCGGGAAACCAACTTAATGCAGGCGTGCTCAGCCAATTAGCATCAAGTAATCGTGGCCTATTGATTACCAAATTGCCCTCGCGATTAAGAAAAAATCCCCTCTGTCTCAGCCAATCAGCATTCAGTAATTTTGCCTCGCATGTGATAAAAACTCAAAACAGGAGGCCAAACAATATACAGAAAACCTCACCGCAAAGTTGAAAACTCAAATCAAAATTCTACCTTTTCCTGGGTTAACCTAATCGGGCTCTGAAGAACCTGGCCCAGAAGCTACGTTTTTAGGCTGACCTAAATCTATATATTAATTTTCCTTACATTTTTCTAAATTTGCTTGGATGAAGACGTGGTTCGTGGGAAAAAATACGGACAAATGTATGGAAAATTAAAATATTTAAGCTACATCCTTCAATCTTAGTCAATACCGTCTTCTACTTAGGATTTTAACGTTACTATTTACAAATTGTCTAAAATGGGACTGCCATACAAACACTGTAATTTCTGAACGTTTTGCCTATCCATTAAGATGACGTCGAAAACGGCGATAAGGCCTATTAAGTTGATAAAAACTGAGATAAGAAGTAATTTGTTAGCCTAACTCGACGTTGTTTGTGACGGCTTCAAAAGAAGACGATCTCAAACACTGAATACCGATACATTTGTCTTTTCCAGAAACCTGAGGTCTATTTGAAGGCAACAGAGACAGAAGTTGGTTTAAGTCACACTTCACATGTTCAACTGTTTAAAACTGTAACTGTGAGTAAAACTTTTAATTTGTCAAGAAAAACCAACGTTTGACTGAAAAAAGTGATAAATAACAAGACATCCGCCATATTGGATGACATCATAAGCCCCGAGCGATACAATTTGCATATGTAACCCATAATATTAACCTAACCGTGTAGACAGCATAATAGGCTATCTATTGCTGGTATCGCCTTTTCAAAGTATCTTAACCCAACGAAAACCCAAGGGGGGGGGGGTCTTACCACCCCATCCCTCGTTGTACCACGGTGGGGGTATGAGTTTGCTTATACGTCCGAGGGTTGCGTCTTACTGGTTCAAATGTGGACAAACATATCTACCACAAAGAGCTGAGGAATAGAGACTCGCAACTAGTCGAAAGTAGCCGCAGGTTGAACTTGGGTAGCGACTTACTTTGTGCACATGCGGCCAAACGGACTCGTAAGATTTTTCGCAAGAATGCGCAAGATGCATTAAAAACACATTTTAAGGTTGCATGTCCTGTATTTCATTGGCTAATAGGCTGCATACTAGAAGTAACTCCACTAACGTTGCCTGGGGTTGGGTGGTCAAACGGTAAAAAAAAAAAATTGTGTCGACTTCCGCGCAAATTTAATCTTCATCAAAGTAAGCGCAAGTCAATACAAGTTTTTGCAAGGCCTACCCAAATGGAATCATAAGTAGACCCAGGTTTTCAACTTGCGTCTAATTGTGAGTCCGTTTGGCTCTTAGGCTTTAGATTCTTAGAGTCATTCGCATCACAGCTGCGTTGTTTAAAGTCATAATTTTGTTGTATAACCTGGGCAAAGTACATCTTCGTTGCAAGCTTCATTTTGAGGAGGAGCAATTGCGGTGGCACACATGACGTCTGGAACGGACTGGAACACACCAGTCTCCTTCAACTGCTGACAAGATTTTGTCCTTGTTCTTGTGCCCTTCTCGCATGTAGTGGAACACTGGGAAAATAAGTAAAATTGTTATTGATTAATAGAGTTTTCCAAGGAGGCAAGATGGCAAGGAGGGATAATTCGATTATACGAATACATATAGGTTATTCACCGGCCGGGAGGTCCGTATTCGGAAAAAAAAAACTGTGTCCGAATTCTCGAGTACGGCCCAAGGCCGCAGGCCGAGGGCCGTACACGAGATAGAGGGCACAGTTTATCCCAATACGGACCGACCAAAGCCGGTGAATAACATTTTTAGCGGAGCTCCGGCGGCCCGAAGGGCTGCCAAGCGGAGCCCCATAACCATATAGGAAAGAGAAACCCATGTATTGATTTTCTCATGGTTATCATGGGCAGCGGTATTGCTCGTGGGCGCGTACGTACGTACGACGGCGACGACGGTGGAGTCGCGCAACATGCGGCCATACTTTAAATAATAGGTTGATGGAGACATACAACCTTGGTTTACCGTGTACTTTTTTGATATTGGACATCCATGTTATGAGCAACTGACACCTGTCAAAACAAGGTATCTGCTGACCAGTATCAAATGACCATATCACGGGCTTAAGTCTACAACTCATGGAGGTCACGTGTTTTTTTTTTAAGTTGATCACTGCCCAATTGGATCGCGGGCTCATGTCAGGTTAACTTGTTTAAAATAGTTCAGGATTGTTCGGAAGCCATCTAACGCTAGCCTAGGATTAAAAATTTATCGAAATTATAACGTTTTCTTCTATAGAAATGTGTTTTTCTGCTTTGTTTTGTGTCACCACAAAGTTACAGAACTCCAATCAAAATTGTACCTTTTCCTGGGTTAGCTTAATCGGGTTCTTAACAACCTGGCCAAGGAGCTACGCTTTTAGGCTGGCTTAAATCTATATATTATTTATTTCCAAATTCAATTTTTAGAAAAACTGGAAAAGTCATGTTCTTATTTTACACATTGTCTCATCAACATGTCAACAAATGTGCAATAAAATAAATTGGTCAGGAATATTTTTACACTGTGTGAAGTTTCGCTTTTAAAAGTCAACAAACTTGGCGAAATGTAGAAGAAGCCATTTCAATGTTTTAAGTAATCGCAACTTCACTCTGCGCTTAGCGTAGCTGATTACCTTGACCGTGGTCAGGAGATAGGAAAATACTGCCCGCTCCCGGAACCAATCAGATTGCACGATTCTCAGGATACCGCCCGCTCACGTTCAAATAAATAAATAAATAAATAGATATATTTCTTTGAAGTGAATGTAAGACTATATTTAAAATTATATTAAGCAGCATCAGTAATCGTATTATATTGTAAGTAATGTAAACTATAATTACATTACAAGATAATTTGGTTTTATCAACTCAGTTGATAAAACCAAATTATCTTGTAATACTCCAACCGACGCAGCACCACAGTTTCTTTAGAAACTTACCCCCTTTATAATTACATTAGTAGGACAAACATTCGTTTTGCTGGTTTTCAGCGTCACGGCATTCAAAATAGATTGAAATGAAAATCAAAACCGTTCAATAGACAATGTCCAGAATCTGGGAAAGGAAAGAAAGTAAATATGCAAACCCCTTTGCTAAGATTCACTAAGTTTTGCTTCAAAAAGGTGAATTTATCTCTCGAGGAACTCAAGAACATTAAAATAGTACTTTTTCTAATACATGAACTGTTCAGATAGACAAATCCCTCGAAATAAGTCACTTCTTTAACCCAACATGACAGCTCTCTCGGCCGTCCCGTAAATTGCGCCTTACGCAAAAGCAGAGAAATTTCAAGCGATCGTCTATCACAGAATCAAGGACCCATTCTGAGGGAAAACCTGTATGAATACTAGTTTTCAGCTGTTCTTATACATCATAAAAGTAAAATCTAAGAAGGATCAATAGTTTTAATTTGAATTTTCGTGACGTCATGTGAAAAAACCCAATTATATTGTAGAGTAAATAGTGTCAGTTGTAGTATTGTAAGTAGCAAGGGTGATCGTATCGTATTGTAACCCTTACCAGTGTTGTAAGTAGTGCTCAACCTCATTCCAGGGCCTTTGTGCTTGCTAGCGAGAAGGCCCTGGGAACGGGGCTGAGTAGTGCTAAGTAGTGTGAATCGAAATTAAAATGTAAAAACAAAAGAAAAAACAACAAAACAACAGAAAAAAATAAAAAAATAAAAAGAAGAAGAAGGCAGGAAGAGAAGAGAAAGAGAGTAAGTGCCCAGGTTACGATGGGATGATTAAAGGTCAGTGACCTCTCCTTCTCAGTATCCGCGCGATTGATACCTTTTTTCAAATTCCCCTCTTCATTTTATTTTCCTCTTCTCCCCTGTTCAAGTCTAAACTGCTACTACACGAGGCATTTGTTTGTTAAGAAGTAGTTACCTCTGACCAATCTCCTGGAACATACTCCGCTGGACAGTCTATCTTGTTACAGTCTTGTGATTTGGGATCGGTCGGTTTTGCTCCGCTGCACTTTGAGTCGGATACCGTTTTGTATTTTCCTCTGGTCACTTCTTGGCGACATACAACCTGGCGTGTTTGAATACCTTTACCACAGGTTCTTGAACATGGACGCCAACCAGAGACATACCAACTGAAAGTAAAATGAGCATGAGATTGTTTGCCACCTCCACGAAATAAACTGTCCTGTTAAAATGTTCACTAACATCTTAAAGATGTTTGAAGCACTTCACTTATCTTAACTTCAGAAACATGTGTTTGATCACCGTTTTTTTTTCCGAATTCTGAATAGGCAGTATATCAAACGTGAGAGATCGTGTTTTACTATATCTACGAGGTGCTATGAAGTATTATGGACACGGAATAAAAGAACACAAATAAATTGTAATAGTCTTTGTTATACAAACATCCAATAACCGATACGTTCAAACTTCCTTTGCCTTGATAAATGTTCTCATGAGTTTGAGAATTCTTTTTTACTTTATTATAACACACAAGATAGTTACAATAGTTTTCCAAAAAAAAAAAGAAAAAAATGTAAACTAGGAAAAAAAAAACAACAACAAAAAGGATCACGCCTCTAGATACAGCAAAGCAGTTTAATAGCAAAGAGTAAAGCTAAGATACAAAAGTGTGCTACAACTATGTGGCTTATGCCCGGTTCAGACGCCGTAGTTAACTTGAGCTGAATCGTATGCCAATGAGGGAGAACAAAGGATTTTTCTCATTTGCATTCGATTCGGCTCATTTGGAGTACGGCGACTGAGTTTGAGAACTGGCGCACTGAAATCCCTCACGTGTTTGAACAGTACATTTCATGATATTGTTTAATTCAAGAGGTAATGCACTTACGCTGGGACACAACTTTGAGTATTACAATCCTGTTGTGTAGCAGGCTTTGCGGAGGTTTTTGCACAAACGGCGTCATTTATGTACGACAAGTCCTCTTTCAACACGCATTCCACCTTCCGTGTTTTAATTCCTTATAAAAAAAAATGATAAAAAATGCATTACTGATGCACCAGTGATACTCTAACAACAAAGCTATTTTGATGAATAGTGTCTTGATAATAGAACCATCTTTGGGAAAATAGAATAGATGATAATAGCCCTTTTCAGGGTTAGTTTTTCGCATTTGCATTACAATTTAATCCAATGTGGATGCGAGGCAATTTCGGGCTAAAACTGCAAAATAGCCCTAAATTGCCTCACATACATGCCAGATTTCACTGCAATGCAAATGAGTAGGGTTAACCATGAAAAGGGCTATTGCCTCGAGGCTGTTGTTTTTATTGTCGTAGGATCTTTGAGTTTATAATATTACATATTTCCGCCTGAATTTTCTATCAGTTGCAAACAATATTTTATTTTGTAGGTTTTTAACGATGTGCTTTTTGAAGGTAATTCGTCAAGGTCATCAGCGTCGTTAAGTTGTTAAATTATCGAAAGAAAATAAGGAAATAATGGTACTATCAGAAAGTTGCAAGTTATTGACGTATGCTACTCAGAGAATAAACAAAAGGAATAGACATCATTATATTAATAGTTCATGTTTTGACCTTAGTTGTACATTGTCGTATTGACTGTTTAACATGTTTCGTATTATTCTACCAAAACGTGTACCAACGTTCCTTTCAAGTGGCAAAGAGCTGAGAAGAACTAGTTCAGAACTGTAAACGTTTTTGACTTGTGCAACCGATGTACTTAAAATATATATATATATATTAATATCTTGTCAAAAGTTTGCGAGCACAGTTCAGTATTGCTTGCCGTCCTTGATGTGCCTATAGGCAACAGAGTAAAGCAAAATAATTTTGAATTTCTCTTCGTCTTGGTGAGTCGAAATTAGATCTTCTTACCTCCTGCGCATGCGTGTGAACAAGCGCTCCATTCAGATGCGTGCCACATGGAAGGGCCCACTATAGGATGCAGCTCGCCACCAACAGGCTCATTTAGCGAATAATCTACAGGTTGTTTGGCCACATATCTTAGGTACTGTAAATAGATAGAAATGAAAATAAAAAGAATCACGCTTAACTCAAAGCCTGGCGGCTCTTTGAAACATAGCGGGTGCAGCTTTCAAAATAATTTCCATTATCGATCGATGCAATATTTCTTCCTTTCAATGCATTGGCCGAGAGCCAGCCACATGACCTGCAAATAATCGCCTACAAACAATGGCTATGCGTCGTACCATCTAACTGTGTTTTGCTGCAAATTATGCTGCTCATGCGAAATTGTAAACATGATCTCTGGTAAAAAAAAAGTGGCAGATTGCTTCCCTGAGCTGTCAGAGGGATTTAAATAGAAAACAAATTTGGTGAATGAATGATAAAGCAATTATTGAACTCGGTTACCGCAAAATATATCTGTCAATATCTCGCAGAACAGTTATTTGCCTCGGCTTCTGAAAATAATTGATCTGCTCTCCATGACAAATCAGGGTATTTTTCTCAACCTCATTCATTAGGGAATACACCAGTTGTCTGTCTGGTGACCTGGCCTCTGAATGGCGGCGAGGCTGCAGGTGACCTTGTTTTAATAGAGTTTTTGTTGTGTAAATCAAGTTGTTTTCATGCTAACTACCTGGTCTAAATCAAAGCAAGGTCATCTCGAGCCTCGCTTCTATTCATAGGCCAGGCAATTAAGCAAACAACAATAAAATTGTCTATTATGAGCGGTGTGGAAGTTTAAGATGCTGATACATGACATAAAACTGGATCGGAAGAATACTTTAGATAATAGCCATTTTTAATTCACCCTTAAGGATAAAACTTGGCTAATTTTATCCAAAAAGTCCCATTATTTCCTCTTCCAAAACTATCTTCGAAGGCCGGACAAAGCTTTCACCTCGTATCTTCACTTCGCCGCTCCAAGACAAGTCTCTAGTTAAGGTGGATTTCCACTGTCGCGTAATTTTTACGTGTGTACGGACGTAAACTTTAACTGGCTTTACGTGCGTAAATAAAATAGAGACGATATGTGAAAAGCCGCGCGTAAACGTAAAAGTTGAACCTCCCTCAACTTTTACGTTTACCTCCGACCTTCCATACATCGTCTCTATTTTATTTACGCACGTAAAGCCAGTTAAAGTTTACGTCCGTACAGACGTAAAAATTACGCGACAGTGGAAATCCACCTTTATTCCTGGGCTCGTCTAATTCCTATTTGTATGATAACCAAATCAATGCGCGCGCTCGTATTGGTCAATCAGCTATGGTTTGTTGTACCGCAAGCTCATGGAAAAATCGCGCGTCTTCTGAATTATTATATAAAAGCAATAGATCACAAGTTTCTATGGTTTATAGGCTGATAAACCGCTTGGGATGTTGGAAGAACACTCGAAGAATTCGTAAATCATAAGTCTGCGGCTCGTGTTTTACGAATCTATTCGTGTTCTACCAACATCCCGCGTGGTTTATCAGCCTGTAAATCATAGTAATTTGTGGTCTATTGCTTATTCAAATGATAGTCCATCTACTGATGTCTTACGTAAACATAAAGATGTTGATTGGTCGGGCCCGGAATATAGACTTTATCAGCGTCCTCGTTTTTTTCATGGGTGTAATAGACTTTAGTTCCAGCTGCTTCCCGTGTTGTACTCCATGTGTAGCGCACAGGATAAACATTTTTTCCTTCTTGATCTTTAACACCTGCCACATGATAATACAAAAGAAAAAAAGATTAGATACCAATCATGCCCATTGTTTATAGTTTAAGTTTTACGGGAAAAAAAGATTTAATTGCATTAGGCCTTATCCGTACGCTCAAGGTGAGAACCATCTTGAAATAACTTCTAAAAACCATTTGAATGAGTATCCATCCCAGAATTTAAAGTTATAACATCAGCTTGTTCAGTGTAATAACAGTCACCTGTACGTGTACTTCTCAGTAGCTTCTACTTGAATGGTCACACACTGGGGTTTGATCCAACAATATTAAATTTATCACCTCCCTTTCCACAATGATAAACATTATCATATAAATGCATTTTTTGCTCTGCATCTTTCACTGACAAGTGTTTGGTTTTAGGACTTAAAAGTTAGAGCCGCTCTTCAATTGCCAAATGAACCAAAATTTAGGCATTTTTGTTTTTCGTTTGAGTCCAATGTGTTTATAAGTATAAACTAAACATATTCTGAAGTTTCCAAAGAATTGGACAGAGCATTTCGGAGATATTTAAAATGTTAAAATCACTGTTTTCCATCCTTTATAATCGTAGAGGGGTCGGAAAAAATTGTCAGATAATTGTCGGAAAAAGCTTGTGCGTCCTCAATACGGAGTAAACAACTATTGTGTTTTTTTGCATGGTCAAGGCCTAAAAAGCGAACAAAAACCTACAACAAAGAACTTTCATAACCATTCCCCTCTAATAACTATGACCCAAGAAAGACGCAATACCGACGATTTTTAACTTCGTTGAATTGAAAGTTGCAAGCGGGTAATTGGAGAAACAAGCGAATAATGGCCGCCAAACAGTTAACTCCTCAGTTATTTCCCAAGTAAAATAAATTTTTGTATTTAGATTCAAAACCTTCCCCAAGAACGACGCATTAACGCAGAAACGCAACAATTCTCCAGACAACAGTGACGTTACAAAGTCTCAGTTCCATTCCTTCCATTGAAGTGCGCGGTCATATTGAAAACGTTTTCGTGAAGCCATCGGCTGCCTTCGTATTTTTAACTCTTTTGCTCCTTTTCACGGCTCAGAAAGAAAATTTTCCGCATAAGTTTCCTCCTAAAAGTTCTTTTAAACATTTCGTCGCTTTAAGATTGCTGAAGAACAGTGGTCTAAATTTGGTGCATTTGACCACATAAAACAGTGATCAGCTATTGTTTGAATGGTCGCACGATAGAGTCTTAATCACCAAAAGTAAACGTTACAGTAGTTATTAACGCCTGCACTCGCGACCATTTGCTTGCTAACACTTAAAAATTAATGTACAACATATTACCTAGAAAATTCCAGTCTTCTACTTCTTCACTAACTGTCACATTGGTAGCACCGATGGGGACGTCAAGAACTGTGCAAGTCTCTGGAAAAGTAAAGCAGTTAGTACAGCAGTACTGAATACGTGACTCGATACTTAAGCAAAGCTATTTATTTTTTCTATTTTATTCATATTTATTATTATTTTTCGTCAGCCTGGCAGTTTTCAAATGCATGCTAAATGCACTTTTTATTGTGCTCGCAATACATCCGTAGAGGATGAAGATGTCGGTAAGCATCTGAAATATTGGATATTTCAACAATTTAATACACTTAGGACCGTCACTGTTATTTACCCAACGTTTCCAAACACATCAGTATCATGCGATAGTCTTGCGTATTTAGTATTTAACATACCGCATGCTTTGATTGTGGCTAATTAGTATTAATTTTCATCACTACTCAATGATTCCCCGAGCTTAAGACTTACTCAAATAGCTAGTGTTCTGTACAAACTTGCAATTCTTCTGCTAACGTTTTGGGCAAAAAAAAAATCTTTACTGACAGCAATTATTTGGCGTGCACCTAAGTGATGGATTTCACTTCATCGAGTAAATTCAAGTATGTGAGACGTACAGTTACTATAGCTAAGTGTGCGACCAAACAAAATAAATTGTGTATGTCTTTAAATGTGTGTCTATGAGTCTCATGGAAGACCCAAGTCGTATCGGTGGCACCGATACGATTCCTCATATGCATTGGTACGCGGCAACTAAGCGCCTGAGTGAGTTTTAGTTTTTTTAAAAAAACTGTCTAGTTTTAATCGAGTTGTTTCGCTTCAAAAGACAAGGCAGATTGACATTTTGCATTTTGTAAGTGCAGACCAAAGTGGCAAAAGAACAGTTTTAGTATTCTGGATTTATAACTGTTTTAAAAGAATGTAAATTTAATATTATAGTTATATATATAGGATTTTAGCGTTAAGCTTAGTACTTTGTTTTTAAACATGATTCAATATTATATTTTATTGTATATATAGCGAGAATTCTAGGTAATAACCCTGCAAACATAATTCTATATATGCTTTATTTTCACTTGTGAAAAAGCGTTATGTCTAATCAACTTCGCGTATAGCATTCTTCACATGTGAAAATATAACCAATCATCGCCCAGAGTAAAATCGGTTAGCCAATCAGAGCAAAGCACTCAAATGGCTTCTTAGAAGGGTGGTCTTGAAATCAGCGCCCTCTTGAAGTTTGTGTTTTAAAAACATGGCGTCGGCTTCCCGTTTTAGTTCACTTTCGGAAACAGCAGCGGAATATATTAGTATCCAACATCTTTATCGGTAGCACTTCAGCTTCAGCCAACAGTCACCTCAGCAAGTCTTATCTCTGTTTCATACTTACTATTCTGTGCTAAATTGTGATAGCTTTCTATTTAAAGCTTGTATTACACTTTATTTTACACTAACCCTCACACGGCCTTAGGATTCTACCCAGGACGATTTTGCAAGTCGTGCTGTCTCCATTGCATACTTTACAGCGATCTTCCTTTACACCAGATTCCAGCACATTATCGCAACCAACCGGCTAAATAAGAAAATAAAAATTTAAAACAAGATTCAAATCTTATCTTTTTCTGACAATGAGAAATGCATTTTTAATGTTTATTTCTTTGTTATCCAACTATGATTATGCTGAGTCTGTACATACGCATCGATCGTGACTGACTGCATTATTGTAAAACCAAAAGAAAAATTGTCCCTTCGCCAATCGTATCATCGTGACAGATTAAATCCCCGATAAACGAGACAGTCTCTGTAGAGAGAGCGGACAGGTCGATCTGGCTTTAAAAATAGATTTCGATCATTTCTTGTGAGTTGCGATACATTCATGTGTACCTAAACTAAAACCAGAATCCGTTCGATCAGACGTTTTGGGGAATTTTCGGTTCATCTGGGGGAGAAATTATCAAAAAAAATGGCATACCTCTCGAGGCTTCCCCACTTTTTCAAAATTACAGCTCCAATTTGATCCAATTTTGCGTGTCTCATGAAGCTGTACCAGTGTCCTTAAAGTCTTTGTGGAATGCTTGCCAGTTTCAACCCAATGCTTATTAAATTCGGCTGGGCACGTCATGAAGACATGTTATAGTAGTATTATAGTATTATTATAGTAATAGTGGTTTTTGGTTTCTGCAGGGATATTTTTTGTTCTTGTTTTGATTTTCAAAGAGGTGTCAAATCTAGATGTTGACAACAACCGTCACGGTGAATGAATGCCTCGCAACACACAAAAGACGGACTGCCTGACTGACCCAAAGACTGACTGACAGACAGACTGACAGACTGACAGACTGACAGACTGACAGACTGAC
>CM042755.1:20041699-20057555 GCA_022496165.2 Catalaphyllia jardinei
GTGATCTATTACTGAATCAGACGCACGGCAACTTGGAATCTATTTGTTTTATATAATAACGAAAAGCCTTTTGTGTTTCAAAATAATTCAACATAACGCGAAAGCCGGCCTTTTGCCCCGCCTTTGTCCCGCCTTTGCACGAAAAAAAAAGCCATTTGACGTGATCTATACATTCAAAATGAAGCAGTTTCATTGGTTGCTATGCGCAGCAAAGAATTGTGATTGGTCGAGAAAAATCAGGCCACTGTCAAGCCTGACTCGAGGGTCGCTTCTCGTGGAATGAAAACTTACAGCGAAAGCAGAATTGAACTGCGAAATCTACAAATCTTGAAGAAAATGCTGGAAAAATCAAGTCAGTTTTTGTCATCGGAGTAGCCCTGTGAGCCGAAAAGCTTGGACGTTGCCTTGAAAATTACAGGAGTTGAAAGAATACCCTCGGAAAGCTTGTGGTTGCGGTCGACCTAGAGGCCATTTGAATCGAGTTTTGAATGAAAGGAGCGAAAATGACGGTGGAGATTTTTGTCTTCTGTGGTTGGTGATTCTCAAAGTCAGCTTGATATGAAGTCGGAGACACATTTTAGCTGCAATACTGTTGACCGTGAGCTGTGGTTAGCTATACTTAGCTCGCTGCTGTGCCCTGAAACGGACAGGAACATTCGCATCGGAAAGCAAGGTTATGTATTTTATTTTACCGATTTTAAGAAGTGATGTTTTGATGTTTTATTCCTGACATTAATCAGTGTGTCAGCAGTTGTTTTGACACCGGGAAAAGTTGAATTTTTAAAATAAATTAATCTCGGAAACATTTTGTTTATTGGGTTTGTTAAATTCGAGATAAAGCAATGGTTCTCGGCTTACCAAGACCAAGTTTGTGCATGGTTTAGTCTCGCTCGACTGCCGATCGAGGCTGCTAGAAAATTATTTCTGTATCATTTTCTAAAAGAAACCGCTTTATCTTTCGTTTTCTGGCTTCTCGAAACTGTTCAATGCCTCGGCAAGACTTTTTTGTACCTTATCTTTTGCCCAGTCACGTAAAATATTATCCTAATTCTCAAAACTTTCCGCCATTTTAAAACAGCAGAGGGAAAAACTTTGTAATGATGACGTCAATCGTGCATCTGTCCTGTAATAGATCATAGGCGAGAGCCAATCAAAATACGAGAATAACTTGGGTTATTATATAAATATATATATATATATATATTATATATATATAATTTTCTTCTTGTTGCGATTGTTTCGTTTATGGTAGTGATAGAGTGGTATTGTCAGTAATGAGGTAATGAGAATTATGTATATCTCATGATACTCACACTAGAATGAAGCAAAGCTATCCTCACAACTGATATTGTCAGTTTAATATCCCCAACACTGTGGTCGTGGTACAGAGAGTTTACCTGTAAGATTGCATAATTATCGTTAGATAATCCTTATTCCATAAAATTACCAACGTATCTTCCTGCGTTACGCCGGGCTTAGCAGCCTTTTCCAATCGCTACTTTCGTGGGTTTGCAGCTTTCGGACTTCACACTTATGCACGTGTTTAAATAAAGTTTTCAGTCTTTTTTTTTCAGCCGATTTACTGAAAGAAAGGAAAAAATAGAAAGGAAGACAATTTTGCTTAAGAAATAAAAACAGCAACAACAAATGATGAAATTTGTATCAAAAAGAATTCATATTCGAACATATGAGCAGGGCAATATTGTGTGTCATTAGGCCATCGGAAACCAACGTCATATCAATTTGGTACAACTCGCTATGTCTTTATAAGCAGTTTAAAGTGGCTCCCTATAGTTTTATGATTGCATGCGCGCTGAGGACAAAACCAAGCTCTCGAAGAAAAACGCCAGTACTTTTCAATATGTTATGACGTCAACACGGGACATGAATACAAGAGCAAAACTGACTGCAAATTTGATCGCTTTTCCTTGGGTGAAATTCCGTAAAATCCGGCCTATTGTAAATTAATATATTTTACTTCCGTCGGAGCTCGTTTTTCAGAGCAATTCATCTGACCGGTTTCTCCGCAGTTTAACTTTTCAAAACTCCATAAACCTTCCTGTTCATGCTCTACTTTTCATATTTAAAATTCGTATATCGCTGGATGCGATTAACTGTGCTGGAAGATTACACCGACAAAAAATTAAAAATAAATAAATAAATAAAAACACAAATAGAGCCATAAAAACAGTATTGCTTATTACAATTAATAAGTTTAAGAGGACTGGGTTTTCAAGGAAATGCAAAACGAAATAGTAATGCGCGCAACCTGGTAAATGATTACCCTATGAAGCCACCTTAAGGTTAAGTTATACGTTTGAAGTCGATACTTTAGGAGTGATATTATTCCGCTCTCTGGCTTCCGGTGTTGTGAAGTCAATACCTCACCTTGGCTAAACAAATGGGCTCGGAATTTTACGGTCAACACACAGCTTCGCTGCTTGGTATATCCAGGCCAGCTGGTAATTTTCTGACAGCCTCGAGCATTCTCCCAAAATAAACCAGCAACTTGTACAGTACACTTTTTGGTAGGACTCGTTCTTAAATTATGGCGTGAAGTAAATAACTCGACTTCCTGGAGATCCGCAATCTAAGACAGTTTATTAGCCAATCAGAGCACATAATATGCAATTTGCTCGCTTATTATCCTTATCTTTTCTTTCTCTTACTATGTGTGCCAGTGTTAAGAGTAGGTCAGTGGCTTCTTTGTCGTTTTGAAACTTCTGCAGGTACAGGTGGTCGGCAACCAGCATAGCCTCCAGGTGTTTATTTGGGGCGGATATCAATTCCTGAGGGAGAGTATTTTCTGCTTCTGTTTCCATTGGAGAACTCCTTTTAGATCGTGTCTCTGCGTAAAACGATGCAATATAATTTGCTTAGTGCGTTAAACCATCTTTATGTAACCGGTGTAACCACTTATTATATGGCTGTGTCTCACAAGGATTGGAACTATGCATATGGAATTCAGGAATTTGATTGGCTGAAATCGATATTGACCGTGGTCTAGTTTTCCTCATCTAGACCGGTTACATTATCCGGTGAAAATGTTGCAAAGTAAAATACAAAAATACTGGCAGTTTCTTCTAAGAATATTACTTTCATGGAAGTGCCAAAAGGACTGGTGAGAAAAAAAAAGTAAAGTCGCCGGACAAACAACTTTGGCCGAAGATTTAAGTTCAGCTCATCGCCGTTCGGAAGCAACACATCAGCTACTAAAAGCCAATTACATTAAACGGATCGACATCTTCTAGTTTGCCTTATAATTTTAATTTAAGTTTTAAACATTTTCCTGTATGGGAAACTGATCTCAACCTCGGTTGTGTGAACAGACCTCTCTGCATTGGGTCTGTACGCACGACCTCGGTCAATTGTCTCCCGTACAGACCTCCTGTTCGGTTAATACTGAGTTAACAATGCGTAATCAACTCAATATAATGCATGCAATTATTACGTTACAACAGTAATTACTTGTTGTCGGAGATTTTCTGGACTCGGCATTCACTACCTCCGAAACTGCCAATTTTAAATTCAACTTTGAGCAACTTCAAGTTAACTTAGGCCTTGCCCGACTTCAAGGTTTTAATCAGATCTTGCCTTCTAGTGAAACAGCCATTTTCTGAGGACAACTCCATCCATATGTTTTGTTACAACCCAGTTACTGTGAAACGTCTCTCTCTCTTGTAATAACACACAAAAACGTTTTTCTTAGTCTTTTCTTATAATGATCCTTGCCACTCACAAACCCTAACTCTGATATCTTCAGCAAATTTGCACCTCAACGAAGAGTATGGTACTATACCGGCGAGGGAAGTTATTTATAGACTGTATTTTTAGCTTGTATGGCCCAATTCTCCCAGAGTTGAGCCAGGACTCTGATTATGATTGTCAGGTTCTTTCGCTCAGTTACCTATTTGGGTAATGTCGAAAAACAGTCATCAAGTGTACACCACCTCACCTGAAAGCTGGCATTCGTTTCTGACGTCGTCTAAAGAGCGCCGGTAAATAAGATGTGGTCGAGATCCTCCAGATGATCCATGCTGCTTTACGAGATGGGAGGCTAGCGGTTGCATGAAAAAAAAGCTTCCCATGTAGTTAATCATCCCTTTCTGTAAACAAATGATAAATAGACAAACAAATGAAGAGAGGAACTGACAATGAATGAGGGAAGTAATAGAGGAGGAATAAAAGAACAGTTATATTAAGTTAAACAAATAAGCAAAGAAATGATTAAATTTATAAATTAAAGTCACAATGATGCAAGGAAATAATTGCAAAGAACTATACGATGCTTTAATGAGGTTTATTTTGGTCTTATGACGTGAATTAATCATTGTCACAGTTATACTCACCAAACCATCGTGGTTGCCAATAGCAACCTTTGAATTAGGATCCGAGGTCACGTGTCCATCATACAAAGCGGTATGCGGTGGCTTACTATATTCTGTACTTCCATCCTTATTGACAGTCTGTACTACCATGCCAGGTGCTAAAACCTTAGTGTTTTTAGTGAGGTTTAAATGAAGTGACATCCCAAATGCCTCCACGTGGTAGTACCACACATTAGGTTCATCAGCGTCTCTCCTGCGTCGCGCATGCTCGTGAACCTTGTAACTGAGAAAGTTGCCAGATTCATCCGCTTGGAATGGGCTTGTTACGTCATACTCGGGAACTAAGTAGCACCATAAAGTATATTTAGCAGGAAAACATGCCAATAAAAAAATGCAGTTATTACATCGTTTGTTCAAGCTTTCAATTAAACACGAAACCACCATAGACGAGTGTTTTTGCCAATTTTTAAGTTGTCTGAAGTAACCGGGAAACGATAATGTCGCCGCTCAATTTTCAGGGTCAGGGCTCCACGTCTAATTGATGAATCAGATTTCTATTATGTCGCTTCTCTGCGGTTATCTAAGTTATGGGTTAGGGTCCCGACAAGAATGTAGAAGTGCCAGTTCGCGCCAGAAATGTTTTCACGTACAGACTTTTTTGAAACGTTTCCAAGCGGTCAGGTATTGATAACTTTTGCCAAAAAGGCGAAAAAGAAAAAAAACCCCGGACACTGTGCTTGTTCCAGAGACAATGCGCATTGAATATCTTGCAGTTTTACCAACTTTTGTATTTTAAGACGATCGTACCTTACAATGCAATACGTTAGTAAAATTTACGTCAGAAAAACATACCCAATTTAATACAACTAAGTCTATTAAGTAAGCTTCGGCGGTTGTTGTTGTCTTTTGAGATGCATATTAGGCCTTGAAAATAATAAATTTCGATCTCACCCGCTCACTCGTGGAGCAGAAATGGCAAAATATTTGTACCTTCTCCTGCACATATTTTTTTTCTGAGTTGTGATTAAAATGAAGAAAATCAGTATTAGAATTGATTTATTAAAGGAAAAGACGTGGTCATTGACCAGGTGAAGAGTAACGCAATCGGTGCCAAGCCCTATGCTTGCTTATATTACTTCCTCAGCACGCTCGGGGTATAATGTAGCGTGATGTTTCGACATGAATTTCGAGGTCAGTAAGAATGGCAGAAATAGATGCAAACGTCTTTCTTCGGAGGAAAATCACAAACACTCGATACCAGACATGTCTGGCAAAGACCGCCAGTTCTGGCAAAGACCGCCAGTTCTGGCAAAGACCGCCAAAATCATGCACGTCGTTTTTTCCTTTTCTGAAAACCTCCAATATTCTATGAACACTGAAAGCACGAGTTTTAAAAGTAATAGCCTGCGTAACTGGCGGTTCAGCTGGTTGCAGTATTGAACCCTGCGAAAACGAGCGGCGAAGCTTCGAACCAGACTCCTCGCGGTAACACAGCTTTCGCCGCCGGCTTGCTCGCGCGCTTTTCCCCAACTAAACCGTTACTGTCCCGTTATTGGGAGATTTAAATTAATTTTATTACAACTGTTACCTTGTTCGTGTGTATCTACTCCAAAGTACTTTTGTATTTCCCTCTTTGTCATATGGTGATGTATTTTCAAGTGCTAAAATTAAGAAAACAAAAAGCTCGAACTGAAAATTAATTTTTTTTAATTTGCAACCATGCTCTTACCGTCTCGAGGTCATCTGATATCACTTGAAAGTCTAGAACTTCTTACGTTTGTAAAACGTTGCATGTATGGCAAATAAAGAATGAATGAATGTTTTGAGCATCTCGATCCAACCACCCAAGGTTTCATTACGTAAATCGAAATTAATGAAGGCTATATTGCAACATGATCTTTTTAGGATTACGTGCTATCGTAAGTTGCACTGACGAGATGAAAATTCATGTAAGACGTCCTGAACTCTGTGAACATAAATTGTTTATGGTTTTAAAATATTTCTATTTTATTAGTTGGTAAGGACGATGCAAAATTTTGTCGGAAGGCTCTAATTGCAAGGGGGTAGCTACCACATAGGCATATCATATTTCTCCCGGAGGTACGGTTTTTACGTTGAGGGTAGAAAGGGATCATAAGAAAGCCACTGTATTAACATTACATAATGCGGTAAAAAGTTGAAATCTACTACCGTCCCAAATCCCATTTCTAGCTTTGAAATCGTGTGTTCTAAATATGCACACACAGCATGGGGTTGAAACCCTGCTATAGCGGAGTTATTTCAGCCCATTGTTAGCGTGAATTTCAAGAAGGAAACATTTGGAGACATGGGGAAAAAGGTTTTGAACACTGCAACCAATAATATCAGGGCGAGTCCCTCTCGGAACTTAACATGCTTCTGCAGGTTATCGAGTTAGATATGCGATGAAATCAATTTGGCGGGAACTCTTTGAAGAAAGATGATCGCATAGGGGTTGTGACTAGTAAATCCCTCTTAGCGGTAAACCTTATCACAAGATCAGAAGCCAGATATCGTTTACTTAGTATTGTTTGCAATTGTTGTCTTGGATACATTTCACTAATTCCCCACGTGCCTAGTTCGGCATCAACCAAACTAAACTCCTTTTATTCTTTGCCCGGTTAAAGTTAAAATTGAGTTAATAATACAGTTCTCTAGAGTGTTAAGAGCCATAAATGGGGTACATTGCATGGAAAGGAAGTGGATAAATAGATTTCTATCTTAGTTTTGTTTATGCAAAAATTTATAAAGCTTGAACTTTTAACTGAGCCAGTGTTTACACTGGAAGAGGACCTATAGATATTTTTTTAGGACAAACAAATCTCCTTATCACTACATACCTCATTTTTCCCGGGTTGCGCTAACTTGAATCCTTCTAGAAACGAAAACATAAAAGGAAAAAAAGAATTACTGACTCAGTCACTTGTGTATTCTTTGCACTTATTCCCTATTTCTATGTCTATGTGTGAATGTTTCAAGAAATGCTTAGTTGATGGCTCTTAATCTGGTGCATAACATCCTTCATCAGAAACTAAATTACAGTGAGGGAGCTGTGCCATCAATAGACAATTCTGTGCTTAGCTAATAGAACGGCTAAAGAAAAGTTAGTTATAGAGCAGTTTTATGTGTTAATTGTTTTCATCATTTCAAATGCAGCCGAAAACATCTATTTTAAGTCCAAGAGATCTTTGAACATGATCTGAAACAGTTTGACCGGTTAATTATCAATCTGGAAGACTAGGAACAGCGAAAGTGATTTTAAAAGTGTGGTGCGATACCTTACCACAAGAAAGACTCCAAGCCATGAAGATACCAAACAAAGTTCTCAAGGAAGTTGCAATCATTTTTACAACTAAATTTGGGAGCTGTACGTATGCGAAGCGTTTCGAACCGACTAATATTCGCGCGCACTTTCGAAGGGTTTTATGGGCAACGATTAATGTAGTCATGAACTCCTAAAAGTATCAATAGTAACAACCCACTTTGACATGTAGTGTCAGTCAGTCCTAATCGTTCCTACGGAAGGGTAACGTTTTGTTTAATAACAATGTAAGATTTACAAACAAAAGTGGAGACAGCATATTGGCGGGAATTACACAGGAAGATTGAGTAAGGTAGTATTCACCGGGGGCTGGCTCTGATATTCTGCTCTCAGATCCGAGGCACTTCCGCTTTTTCATTCTCCTTTTCGTATGTAGATCGTTACATAGTCTTGTCTGTCACGAAGACATCATTTTAACTACGCATTTCCTGTGTATACCAGTTGCGTGTTTCTTCAGGGAACTTCTGGATCATGTAATGTACAAATCTGATTAATTATTGACATAAAGCAGAGGGTTATTAAGCCTTATCCGAAAGTGATAAAAGAAAGACAAAGATAACCATAGATGCCTTTGGATTTTACGATTATAGTTTTTACTTTGGTCTTAGATTGAGCTGTCTCGATTGACCGTGAATTTAAACTTCCGGCGTCATACATGGTCACGTTTTGGCACGTGACTTGTCCCTCCCCCCCACCCCCACCCCCAAGTTCAAGTGACAAGTAGATTCCCGCAATATCCACCTGTGACTGCACCTAAAACTTATAATTCACGGTTTCTTTCTAATACAGAGTATAACATTGTTTCCATTTTGAATCCTTAACAAGGCTTGCTAAGTCGAGCCAAACGAAACAAGGGTATTTGCCATTTGACTCAATGACGTTTTATTACGAAGTGTAAAGCGCGCGGTCGGCCCCAGTTCAATTACAGTTTTTTCCTTGTTTATTGTTTCCTGACTTATAATTACTCTTTAGCTTTTGCGTATAGTTTCGATTCCGTATAATGTTTACTTTTCGTACCTTTTTGCCGTGACGAACATGTGGCAATGGACCTTTTGTACCGTGTACAAGAAGAGGTTACAAAGCAACGTGTTTTGTTTTTATTTTTGCCTTTTGTTTCAGCGACAACATCGATCTGATGCTGGGTTAAAGATGCCTGACAAACCCCTTTTAATGGGTTACAACGCGGGTTTTGTTAACCAGAGAGGTTTACACACCGAAAGAGAAATTGAAGATCTTGAAGATCTCTCGGTACTCACAAATGAAATTTCGTTTTATTGTCTCAGTAGTGACCTGGAGGTCACAAAGGTACTGGTCGGTTCCTATTAAAAAGACATATTACGTCACAAACTAAGGTTTATAAATTTTAACCTAATACGATTTTTTCGCTTTAATTTTCTGTTTTTATTCATTTTGAATTGCAACTGTAATCGACGCTTGTGTTCAGGATCAAATTGGACAAGCAGTCTGTAAACTGTCAACATTAACTGACCAAATTGTACCCTATCTCTATTGCTATTCATTTAAATTGTGTGTAGTTTTTCTTGCCGATATCCCAACACAATGATATTTATTTGGCTTAATCGATGAACGTTTTCCAAACACATTTAACCTTGCACTTCTGAGAGTTATACTATAAGGTTAAAATAACATTATAAAAAAGATGAGCCTCTGCTCTTGTTAGCCACTTTTTATCAGACTGTGCTTGTAGATTACATGATATGACACAAAACTTTAATTTCTAGTGAGATATATTTTCGAGTTTTTCGATGATTATGCCTGTGAGTAATACATTTTGGTAATGCACTTTGTTTTACTATTATTGTTGTTGCGTTTTTTGTGGCAACTTCAGCTAGTTTACCGCCAAAACTACTTAACAGGTATCAGTTTGTTGAACTTACCAGTCAAAGCAGCACAGAACAGGAAACAAAAGATCAGTCGTTTTGCAATGTTCCAAGGAATGAACATCTCAGTCAAATGAAACCTTAGGGAACAAAATAAACAATTTCAGAGTAAGAAACAAGGCCAATAGAAAATGAGGCAGATCATCAGGTCTCTTGAAAAGACAATGTAAACCGACATCCAGAGAGACATCAATTCTCAATCATTCGAGCAACAACAACAAAATGACATAGGTAAATAAATAATATATAAAATTTAAAAGATAAATTTTCGCTTACTTAACTTTCAGGCAATTTCGCAAATATTTCGCATGGGTTACGGTTGCAACTATTATTGATGAGTCAGAACTCGGAACCTTACTAAAGCAATGCCACAAGGCCACTTGTTCATTGATGATGTCTACTTGTCAGAAGAGAAGCGGAGAACAAAAGAATACGCAAACAACAATAAGGATAATTAAAAGGCGCAGAGGATAGGTTCACGTAATCTTATTGTTATCATGTTGCTAAGCGGAAGAAAAGATAAAAAAATCTTGTCGCAAAATTCATGAATGATGAACTATGCGATGAACAGGGACATTCCTTTTAGAAGTAATGCCCACCAAAACAAATTTCAGATGGATTGAAAAAAGCTCTTAAAAACTTTTTTTTCAAATAGTAAATGAACCTCCAGCTTCGTTAATCACATCTAAGGGGCACATATTGAGCACCGGATAATTGGAAGCGATAACAAGATTACGGTTCCGTTTCTCAACGAGTTCACTCCATCTGGAGCTAACAATAAGAATAATTCTATTTCAATATAAAGGAAATAGAAAAGTTAACAACAAAAATAACGTAACATTTGTCTACAATTTGACATACAATTCCAAAGCAACTTCTTGTCCTACATGCAAATGATGAGAGAGGTTTACTTTGGGAAAACACATGAAATTAAAAACACTTTAACTGTGTCTGCTTGCGATATGGAAATTTTTATAACTGATGTCATAACCTGTCAATTCAAGCTCAGATAAGATCTGCGATAACATCTCTTTTGTTACACGAGGAGTCTTTTAACTTATAACATTGAGATGCTCCCTTGAAAAAACCACCAGTCAAATTCGCTATCGAAATCCTCTTGCCTTGCATCACAGTTCGTAACGGTTACGGGTTTGATTTTAATTTAATTCCAAGTGAATCGCTATTCGCTCGAGCTGAATTTATTTTTTCCTTCGCCAGTCTCTCTTAATTATGTTGTTTTTTGAAAAGTAGAATGAGTGGATAAAACGGTGTCATATTACTGTTAACACTTCCTATGTCTTCTATTATTGCTTTGTTAAAACAGAAGTGTTTTTCTTCCAAGCGACCCAAGTTGCACTTTCAGAATGAAGTCTGTTACTGTTTAGCATAGCTTTGATGAGGGACAGTGCAATTTTTTTAATACATTAGATATATACTATGTTGTTGTTTTGTAGAAAGAATCCCAAGGTGTATACAAAATGTACTTTCAAATGCAGTCGCTTGACTCTTAGCGTATACTATTTAATTTCACTTAGCTCGATTAACTTTTAAGTTATTGTGGGTGAATGTATCTAATGTTTTGTTTCAATTATCTTTTTTTTGTAACTTACCCTGGTCAGAACAGAAAAACTCGTAGTTACAAATACCCGTGATGAGTGAGCTGCGATAGAGCCGCGAAGCGGAAAACACGAGTTGCGAAGCGGCGAAATCGAAAAACCTCTGGTTACCTTGAACTTGAATCTCACTTTCATGCAGACGCCAGGGTCAGGATCTGACCCTCGAGCTCGGATTGGTTGATATTTTTTCAAAACACGCAAATAAATACGATTGGTCTGTTTGATTGTCAATACCGAGGGGACGGTGGGGATATTTGTTACTGCACTTCTTGTGTGTAAACTTTTACCTATATCGATCTCTACCAGGGAAATAATTCGTTTGCAAAGTACTGCAGTTTTCAGTTTATATAAACGTTCAAGATTCGTCTACGTTCTACATTGATTTAAATTTTGTTTCCGACAGTGCCTTTGAAGGAATTTGACTCTGTGCTCGAGGAGCGTTTTCCAGAAACTGAAAGTGTCAACGAATATCAAAGCCTTGCTCGCAGTCATAAATCGCAAAGATGTGTTCGCCATTCTGCCAACCGGACATAGAAATTCAATTGATTATAATTCGGTTGATCACTGATGTCGGCAAATACCTGAGCCTGACAGGCTATTCATACCCTCACTTTGTCTTATTGGTTGTGTACTCTGAAGTTTCTGGTGGTTGACTCTCATATTCGCGAACTGCAAAACCATTTCATTTCCATTTTAAGGAAGACTTCGACGAGCACCATCTGCTCAAAGAAGCTTATGCCTTTCTATTCGGAAGTCTCGAGGACTTCTTACAAAATGAAAAGTGGAGATACTTGCTTCGTAATAATTTTAACAGCAGAACCTTCGCGATCGTTGCGGATGAAAACATTCTCGCAAACACGCACATTGACACCCGGCCAAGTAGGTCAAAAAATACCACTCTTCACCACCCGAGTGGAAACATTAGCGGCTGATAAGCATGTGATTGCTAAGCTTCCATTGGTCGCTTTTTGAATTATCAAATTGACGCAATTGACAGCTGGCGTCTGCATGAAAGTGAGCTTCAAGTCCAAGGTAACCAGAGGTTTTTCGTTCTCGCCGCTTCGCGACTCGTGTTTGCCGCTTCGCGGCTCTCTCGCAGCTCTCTCATGCGGTGAAAAATCAAGAAAAACCTCTGGGACCAGGGTATTTGTAACTAAGAGTGTTTCTGTTTGTTAATAAGGTATGTGTTGCTGTTGTTGTTTGGCACAGCAATGGTACGGAGCCACTTAAAAAAAAGAAATACAGTAGTAATTCCAAAAAATGAAACAAAGATAAATCAAAATCTCTCATGGTGACTGTAGGCGGAAACTCTAATGACTAAAAACTACTTTGTTCCGCTCACGTACGCTCAAGCCATTTAGTTCCCTCTTCTGCAGGGAAATCGTAAAGCACTTCTTCAATTAAAAAACATCTGTTTTTTTAGTTTGTTTGCCCGTTCAAGATCCTTAGGGGAAGTCTTAATAACACCGACATGACCTGCCTTTTAAAAGTATACATACTGTGAAGTCTTGTTAGAAGGATGCCTTTCATTTTGTGTACACATATAACATCCCGTTGCTGCGAAAAAACCTTTAAATTGTGCAGATAAGCAAAAATATTTGAGACTTTCTATAGCTTCAGTGAGTTGGATATTAAAGGCAATTACAATATAAGTATCGTAAGCGATGTAAAAGTAAAATTTGAACATTGCATTTCTTATTGGGGACCAACAACACGAGCAACAGTTTTTAAACCAACTCTTAACATGTCAATTTTAAATACTTAAATGATTTTAAATTTCTCAACAGCAATTAGCTGCAGCTATAATTAGTATCCAACCCTTTTTACGACAAAGAGACAGATATCAATTCAGATGCGACAAAATAATCCTCGGTTGACTATATCACGTCACATTATTTCAAACTATACCCAATAGAAACTGCAAGAAAAGATGTTATGAAAGTGAAGAGTGAATATGAATTATTTCATATATACTTCACAAAAGATGTTATGTTTGCCGACAGTCAAAAATTGGGATGGACTTCTTTGAGGGAATTGCCTTTAATCAAAGTCTGTGCTTTACCTTTCCGTGCTTGAAAAATTCAATGACACTGTGACGCATATCTAAGTACTTTTGTACAAAGCTAACAAAAATAGCTCTGAGTCTAAATGCAGAGCATTTTATCTTGCCGTGCCACGGCGCGGTTTGGTAGCGCAAAGTCTAGCTTTTGTATCTATTTTTTTTTCCTATTCTACCTCAATTGTTTTCTCGGTTCTTTTGTTTAAAGAGCAGCTGCTGTACATTCAGACAAAACGTCAGTTGTTTTCAAACCGATCTAACATGTTACTCAGTTGGTGTCACTGCGTTCACTGTCAGACCAGCTCCTTGAACCTCGGCTTGTTCCAAGGTACCAAAATACAAATGAAACCCAAAATGTCGTTTTTCAAAATACTAAAACAACAAATACACGACACTACATTTCATTTGAATGGCGACAGGCTCAAAAGTTAGAGCAACCTAGCTTGTATCGCACAGTAAACAGTACCACCTGAAAAAAATATCACTTAACTCGTAGCTTTCATTGAAAGGTCACATGCAAGATTTTAATCCACAGAATAATACTGTGTCAGAGGTAAATAAACTAAGGTTGGTACTTAAGATGAAGCTTATCTCTACAACCGATGAATATCATAAATTAATATTGTTGTTTTATCAAATATATTTCGTTATTGTCTGATATATTTGACGAAATGAGAAAACTGATAAAGCAATTTTTTTAGCATAACTTATAGTGTTATTCTTAAATTTAATCTTTTTTTTATCTCAAGTACTACATTGCCTCCCGTGAAACGTCCCCTGCTTCGTTTTGAGATCTGGCTACATTCACAAAATAAGCGAATAAAATTTTACTTCACATCGAAGATCCAAAAACTGGTCAGATTACCATCATCGATCTATTAGTATCTTCTACTAAAGTGTTTTGAGCAAGGTTTTCAAACTCACGTTTTGAAGTTTTGAATTGTATGGGTCTTGAATTTTTGAATTGCGAAAACTAAGATGTGCGCTCAAATTCTTATTTCTACTTTGATAGGTGAAGAGGGCATACTTTAACACTTACCTTAACAGGCCGCTTCTAAAACAGTTGTTAAACTGTACGAGCTTCAAGTTGTTTGTACTGTAGTTTTGAAAATGAATGTCGGGTTACAGCCAAGACCTCTTTTTGTGATAAAATAATTCCTTTTGTGTCACAGATTTTAAATCCAGTCACGTTGCGTCATTCGGTGTCGAACAATGATAGGAAACGGATGTTTAGATACCTAACTTACAAACAAGGCAACGTCTTAACGTTAAATTTTGAAAAGTAGACCTTTTACGTCGATATGAGTTGGTAAAATCAAGAAGGATTAACTCAAACGGTCCCGCTTTGATGCAAAACAGCTCAATATTGTTCAAATATTTCTTTAATGCCCATTATCTGGCACTTCATTGTCTGTAAAGCTTCAGTGTTTTCGTCGCAATATATTTCAATAGAAGTGTTAATGACTTTTCAAGAGCCAAGGTTATTGTTGATCTTTTTACACCAGGTTTCTCGCCATATTGCTAGACATGTAATAATTTAACATTTTGAACAACAGTGACTTGTTAAAGTGGTTTAAGAAATACCCTCCGAAAAGAAATTATGTAGGATGGTTGTGTGTTGGTGTCAAAGTTTTCATGCAGTGACAATTTTGTGATATTGTTTCTCTTTTTTTCAGAGAGATTAGTTTATTATGTTTATCTTATCCTAATTTGTTTTGCAATCCTTGCCATTGTTCGATATCGCTTAAAGGAAGCTACCCAACAAGACCGGAAAAACTGAAAAAAGCTCAAGTCTTCGATGTAATGATTTGCTTTGTTGTTCTATTCTTACCGCAGTCGGTTTGATAATGTACCTCTCTTTTACTAGCTGGTACAATTTACCAATGCATTATTCTACTGATGATAAATAAAGCTTTAAAAAAGAAACAATTTTCAAATAACCACTTTTAGAGAGATTATCCTCTCCCCCTGGTAAAATTGGGTTGGTTGGTCAGACCAAAAAACAACCAAACAAATCAAAACAAGCGATTAAACAAGGAAACAGAAAAGAAGTGTAGCAGTCGTACATAACACTGAGAAAACGCCAGACTCAGAAAGGCGTTAACGTTAGATGTAGTTACGAGGGTAATGTACACGTCACAGCCACTCAAGAGTGTATTGTAAAGAATGTCATAAATTCTTGCTTTCCAGTCGTAAAACCTTGGGTCGATGGTGCGACGAGTACGAACCATTCTGGGCCTTCCATAAATGAAATATTCTAGCCAGGTTAGCATTTCTGATTCTGTTTCATTATAACACTTTGACATCCAATAAAACATCGATTAACAACCTTAATTCACGTAAAGGAAATTAAACCAGTTTTTTAAGCTTTAAATGTGAAATTGGCTTTTAGGTTGTTAAACTCTTTATGATGTTTTATATTATTTACTTTGCGCCTTTCCCCATTCCTCTACCTCTAGATTCACTCGCACGGAATTGTTATAAATGGATGGTAAACAAGCGGAAACTGACAAAGGACGCATGAACCTCTGCAATTAACGCCTTACTGCATGTGGTTGTCTTATCCGTTATTTCTTATAAATATATTCTTTACGTAGACTATTTGTTTTTTT